>WSFP011409352.1:0-24878 GCA_009831015.1 Picea engelmannii
GGGATTTGGCAAGCACGAATAGCAAGAGTCGCCGACAACAGAGATGTTTATTTGGGAAGTTTCAGTAAGTCTTTTTTATATCCCTTTGTCGTATAGGATATATCTTGATCATCTAGAAATAGTCCAGCAAATAACCTGTGTGGCTTTTGGCTTTCACAGGTTCGGAAGAGGAGGCAGCTCGAGCTTATGATATTGCAAACATTAAATACAGGGGCAGGAACGCTGTGACAAATTTCGATATTAACATATATGACATTGATAAGATCCTATCTGCAGAATGCCTTTCCATTAAAGAACGTCCAGAGTTTCTCAAAGGAGAAACTTCTACTGGTCCACGATTGCTGGAAAGCTGGTTAGATGAGGGCAACCCTACGAATCCACAATTGGATAGTACGATTTCGAACACGATTGCCTCGGTAGTGCCTGATCAGCAGGAAATTGAACCTCGAGGCCAACTAAGCTCTCAACTTTTGTTTGGGAAGCCCTTAACTCGATCAGAAGTTACTCATATTGGAAATCACGAAATGGTCTCCGCCACTAAAATTGAAGAAAGAACACTTTCACTACCAAGTGATGACGTTCTATACTTGGTAGACCCCTTTACGGGTGCAGCATATCACATGCCCAGGATTATGTTAATACCCATCCATACTTACAGTCCTGGAAATGAAACTCAAGTTTTCCAGACCACAAGAGCAAATCCATACCCTAATTCAGGTCAACCATAGAGTTAGCAGTGTCTCTGTCTGGTGTAGCGTGCATTTTATAAAAGCATTTATTCCATGTGGATTCCACATGTTTGTCACTCCTATAAATGGTTCGGATAGATTTCTGAAATATGATAACTTTTTATTTTTTTTTATTTAGGAACGTGTTGGTCAAACAATTTTATATGGAGTTATAATATTTTTTTTCAAACTAGGCTTAGCTTAGGTAGAGGCTAGCTTCAATGTTGGATGGAAGAACAATCTTCTCATTGGCGAGGTAGTGGGATGCTATCACCAGGATTTGAGCCTGAACATTTTATGGGACAGTTTTATTACCCCACAAATGAATCTCCATGAGATTTGAACCAGTAACATAATGAAGACTAAACCCCACACAAACCAATATAAAATTATAATTTACAATCATTTTTAATATTTTTAGTATTTATTGATAATATCCAATGATAGTAAATACAAATAAATTATATTACTTCAAACAAAATTTTGCAAAGAGAATAAGATTGAGTTTGGTTTCTAGGATTTCAAATGTATATAAATGATCTTGGTTTATTGGTTTTCAAATCTATATAAATGATCTAATCTACGCATTAGATTCAAAACAGATTCAAAACACATATAATGAAAGCATTATATTACTCAATAATCACTTATTTTATTATATTTAATAATAATTTATTATTTTTATTCTATTAATTTATTAAATAATAATTTATTATTTTTATTTTATTTAGTAAATAAAGATAAATCAAATGTTTGAAAAAATGTATGATTAATGTTTTGTAACATTATAATACACATACCAGATGATGAAGTTGAGTTGTTTCAATTTAGGATTAAAAGCTAATAAAATTTTATTATGCTTCCAGATTTTTAGTTTTTTATTATAAATTTTTAGTTTTTTGTTATACAATTATGTTTAAATTTGTTAACTCTGTTGGTACCCAAAGTATGGTTAGATTGGGTCCTCTCTTCAAGGAGAAGATGGGCTAGATACATGGTATCTAAGGAGTAACAGTAAAGATGGTCCATCTAAAATGTGCATAAGGTATTTGAAGAGGCTGCTAATAAATGATTTTTCTAATTGTTTAAAATGTTCCTAAAATTTGTAAATTGAATTCATTTTATATGTAAATTCATTTATCCTATCCTCTTAATATTATAGGATATGGGGTTGTTTCTTTAATAATTAAATAAATTTTATATGCTGTGAATTTAATATGTTATAAATTGATAATTGGACAATTATTACGACCATTTGTGAATTATTTAAATAATTTAAATTTTTTTTTAGTTATTTAAATAATATTATTAAATCTAAGCTTCAACAATAAAGATAATATAAAAAAAAAATCCATAATATATTATAAGGGTGTTTTTTTTATCAAATGCTAGTTCAAATTTCCAATTTTGACTTTAAATGTAGTAGCTAAGAGAAAGGGAAAAATTAGAATATATGATACTTATTTGTAATGACCCCAATTCGTTACAACTACAAGCAAAGCAGAAAGTGTAATTTTTGTTTTTTGTTTTTAGGCAAGATGGTAATGATGACAATGGTTGAACCACACAACCTGACAACGAACACACACACGCAGATCAGGCAACAGACAAGAGCGACTCTAAACACTAGTGCATCGAGCAATTGGGTGAAACATGCATGAATCAAAAGAAGAATTGACCTCCCTCCCAACAAATCACACGACGACACCTACCAACTAAGGACAACATCCAAAATCCTGACATGACAGCCTCGTCGGAACAACTCCCACCACGAAAAGATGAGACTCCAGCCAAGTTATCATTGGCCTCATTCTGCTAGGGTGCGCAATGATCTGATCATTAGGGATCATGTCATCCCCAGGAGATAGGTGCGAAAATATCCTTGGCGCAACACAACCTATCTTGACTGATGAATCAAGAAAAACCAATGCGCTAGGAGATCAAATGCACAGTCGAACCCCAAGACAACTAACAAGTGAAAACCCTCTTTTTAAAACTGAAGGGATATCCTTTAAACTAAAACACTATAAGAGATGGTTGTCTACTAGATCATTTCTATCATCATAAGAAGGGTTGTCTTAACCTAACAACATACATAGGAACGCAGTCCAACAATTAAACGATGTCACAATAAAAACGCTATCTAGGTATGTAAATTGTTGTCAAGGAGATGGAAAATATAGTATCGCAAGGGACATAACGAGGGATGTAATGCATTCATCAATCGTTATCATTATGACTGCTATCATTAAATCAATACTGGATATATTGCAATCATTAAATCACTATCGTTATAATTATAGCAAGGGATATATTACAGTCGTTAAATTGTTATCAACATGAATTGTTCTCTTTTAAGTGATTTTGTTGTCCTTGAAGGTCTGCACTGAAATAACTCGATTTGTTGTTGTTGTCCAAAGGAGTTATGGTTTTGCAGTCTTGTAGATATTAGCAATGCTGAGTTAATAGGATAATAAATGCATAGCTTATTACTGTTGTTCCCCAAACTATTGTCATTAAAATGAGGACGTTGTTTGACATGTATTGAATTCGTTGTCAGTGTAATTGCCAATTCAATGCTTACTTTAATTATATATTGTTGTCCCTTGAAAATGAATTTACTGTCAGTTAATTACAATTGCTGCCATCTAGCATCACAGTGAATCTCTATCCTTTAACCTCAAAATACAATTTCTACCTAACAAAAATGGCTACCAACCATAATCATATAGAAACTCTTGCGCTAAACAATTAATGTGCTAACACTCCATAACATCATTGTCCGTTACAGAATCGACGCAACTACTCACACACAACCAAAAATAGTCACAAATGCAACGGTTACATAGCCACCAAAGAAACCATAAAGTTCGTCGTGCAATGACCAGACCATTGATGGATAAACTATAAAGTCGTTGTTTATTACAGACATGTTTTTAACCATGATCATATATGGGAATGATAAATGGAAGCTAGGAAAATCACCCCAAACATGGAGTGACAGGTTAATCATTAAAATCTCCAAGAAAAATGCAGGTACATAACCGATTCACGAACCTGAGAGATGCACGAAATCGCTAAACTACCCAATCATAATATGCATTAAATTACCCAACCCAAAACACAGGAAATAGAGTAACCAATCACTGTTATTCACATCATCACTGCAATAAAATCGTTGTTCAAAAATAAGGGAAACTCTTTCACAACGCACATTTTACTATCCACGAAACGGTGGGGTCACTATTTACCAAATAAGAGATCACTGCCCAAAAACAACCGGTGCTACTGTGTAAACCACACGTAGGTTTCATGTTGTCTAGAGAGTAGAGAGCGCTAGGAAAATGAACTCAAAGGTAGTCACATTTCATAGGTAAACTTTTGGCACAGAGGAGGTGAAATCGTTAATTACCACGCCAAGAAAAAAAAAAGCCAGGGCACTACTCGTGCTAGGCAAATGGAAAGAGTTTCGCAGTGTAACTATAAGTCAAGAGAATTTAAAACTTTATAAAAATTTCCATCTCAAATAGGCAATTTTTCATGTAGTTATAATTAAAAGGAGATTTAGAAATCTATCAAATTTCATCTCTTCCCAGCTAAATCACCATCAAGAGTCACTGTAAGGAAATGAGAATCATTTAGCAACACAAACACATCTAGCAACCCAGTCATATAAAAAACGCAAAAAAATGGTTATCATACCTCTGCTGGGAATTGATTGCAAATCACTGTCATTAGCATATGTAAAACGAAGTGATTATAACATAAGAAGGGTGCTGAGTTGATCATGAAAATCACAATCAAAGTATAAATAAAAAGTGAACTCACAGGGTAACTTCGCCAACGAAACGTAATAATTTGTAGAGGACAAACTCGTGGTTGAATGTATTGAAAAAGAAGAGATTAATGGAACACAATGATTAGTGTCAAGATCATTTAGAATGCGTAGGTGACATAACAAAAATAGAGCCCAAGCAAATGCAGAGATCAAACACATAGGATAAATATTCAGAAATGAATCAATCAAGGCAGAAAAATCAACACAAGGAAGTGCGAGACCAAACGCTCAACCATGAATCAATCAACATGGGTAGACAGCTGGGCAAAACATCCTTCACTCATCATCCATGCATAGAAAAACATAGAATTAGGATCTATAGGTCTATTAACACCGAAGTGACGATTGTCGATCCGACTCCCGACCGACTTCTCAGGCGTGGACTAATGATATGGGGATGAAGACGAAGTAAAAAACACAACTATTCGCAACAATCAATAAAACTAATAGGACAATCATAGCATTCAGGGATCGATTTCCAAGGGAATCAAGTCAAGGAGCGATCCTAAACCTATGGGGAAATTAAGTTCGCAATTAAAATGCTAAGTAAAACACTTTCTTGACACAATTAAAAGTACAGAAACGAAGGTGTAAGATCAATAGTAATCTACCATGCAAGATAAATATTGTGTACCATAGCCCAAGGTGATATCTCTAAGTTGTTTTCCTACGCGCTCCATCCCTCTCATGCTTTCCGACCTCTGTGACTTCACCGATACGTCCTAGAAAACACTAGGGGTACTCTTCTTCCCCATTAGCTCCCCGAGCCACAAGGAGGCCACACACAAAACTAAAGAACATCTAGCTCCTAGCTCGCCTCACAAGGCCGAGCTACCACTCCTCACCGAGTTGGGTATCCCAACTCCCACATGATAAGTCAGTCAAGTCTAAAATTTTGCAGCGTAACACTACGCATAAAGGAGGAGATCCAACCTCCTCTTCATCCCTCCTTTATATAGAGTTTCTAGGTCAATTCTTTCCCAATTTCCCATTTAATTTATTGTTCGATAACTTAATTCAGAAAAATCCTCCCCGTACAAGTGTCACCCATCCCTTTCCTTGCACCATAAATTAATTTCATTAATTATTTAATTACTCCTATTTCCCTCACCCACCTAAAATAATTCCTAGAATCGCTCCTAAGTGTCCCCAAATTCCATTACAGATTTTAATGACTTACCCCCTTACTAATTTACTAGTTGAGTTCAATTTAGAAAGTTCTTAAATGAAATATACCTTACTAAGTTAGTCATTCTATTTTTTCCTTAAGTTTCCCTTTCTCTTTATGTTTCCCCCTTTTTCCCTTAGTTTCCTAATTCTTTTAAATTTCCCTCTTTCCCTTGTTATCTAAAACTCAATTTAGCAAGTGTAGGAAGTTACCTTTTTCCCCTTTTTCTTTTTTATTGATAAATTTTTAATTAGCATAAGTAACAAAACAATTATTTCCCTTTTTGTTAAAAAGTAATCCCCCAAAGTAATTTGATTTTTATAAATTAATTGAAAGGATTACCCCCTTCTTGTCACATGTTTAATGATGATTGTTAGTATTATTTATTAATATTATTATTATTATTATTTTCTACCACACGTATCACTTAGACCTAGATTTTATTTTCCTAGGCCGGGTGGAATTTTATTAGGGAAAATGTTTTTAAATATTTCTTATCAAATTATTCGTTGTAAGGCCATCTACGTTTATTCATTTATTAGTTAACAATGCGACATGCCCTTTAGGACGAACTAGGTGCTCCAAGGGTGCCACTTGCCTCATTTTGTTTCCCTTACGCGACGTTCCCTTGAGGACGCACTACGTGCTCCAATGGTGCCACTCGACTCATTTTGTTTTTATCGCGCGACATGCCCTTTAGGACGCACTACATGCTCCAGGGGTTCCACTCACTTCCCTTTGTTTCCCTTGTGCGACGTTCCCTTCAGGACGCACTACATGCTCCAAGGGTGCCACTCGCCTCTTGAATGACATGGTAGACATAAAAAACCCCTGGAGTGAATACTTCACTAGGTGATCTTATGGGAAACTAAGGGCCTCTAAGGAATAAGGTCCATGCCTTATTACGCACCCCTTAGAATCATCGTAAGCGACTGTCGCAGTGTGCCTGCATGACATCGTGGGTCTTCGCGAAATAGGCAATCGTTAACCTATAGTTCGAGCCACGACGAGAGTGTTAGTAGGATGTAGCAGGGTTGTTGTCCACACCTCTCCCTCAAAATCTCTTGTATTCATGCGTGACCCCTCTACTCCACATGTGAGTCTGGTCGGCAAGCTGTCGTTAGCTTGCATCGTCAAAAAATCATGTCAGAAATGAAATCCATAATCATAACATCTATTGAGATGCACATATGTAATATATACAAAAATAAACCCAATAGTCCACTCCCTGAGTCAATCCAGAGTCCAAGGGTTTCATCGATGCCTCTTCATCCTCAAGGTCCAAAATCTTACACACTCAGGAGAACCGAGTCAATAAAACATGTCTATATCAATACAACAAAATAACATGTCATCATATCCATAATGCCTCATAATCATAATCAAATGCCCAATAGTATAATAATCTGGATCACTTGCAAGCAAGTGTCCTCAAAGAATAAGTTCACTTAGTGGGCACAAGAGTGGGATGTTACATACACCCCCTCTTTGTCTAAACTTTGTCCCAAAGTGTCACCATATATAAGTGTCGAAAGAATGTATTACAGTGTCATAAGTCTATCTATCAAACAAAAATGAAACCTGCTGGTGCATATCATATGTGTCCTCCCAGGTTGCCGAGTGCAAACTATAGTTGTTCCACTGGACCTTGACCTGATCTACTATTCGACATCGTAGCTATCGAATACGATGATATAGGATGAGTATCGACTCAGTCGTGAGCACACCCTCATCTGACACCTGCAAGGAACTCATGTCAATAACACGTGTAGGGTCACTAATATAATGTCTCAAAACAGATAGGTGAAAAACATCGTGCATATGCATCAAATAATCAGGCAAGGCTAGTGGATAGGACACAGGCCCTTTTCTCTCCACAATATCAAAAGGTCCCATGAACCTAGGGGAGAGTTTAGATCCCTTTTCAAACTTGATCGAACTCTTATGTGGTTTTACCTGCAAGAAGACTTGATCACCATCTTCATAACTATGGTCGACAAGGTGTGCATCAACATAACTCTTTTGTTGATCCTGTGCTTATTTGATCCTTTGTATTATTTTTTTCATTTGATCTTCCATTTGTTGGATCGCTTTTGGTCCCACCAAGATTCTATCCTCAATATGATCCCAACTCAAAGGCCTCTGACACGGTCGCCATTAAAGGAACTCGAAAGGTGTCATATTAATGGTGCTTTGGTAACTGTTGTTATAACTAAATTCTACTAGTGGAAAGAACTATTCCCAATGCATTTTTTGGTCCATCACGTACATGCACAACATTTCTTCCAAGATTTGGTTTGTTCGTTTGGTCTTCCCATCAGTCTCTGGGTGATACACAGTACTAAAGTTAAGTTGGGTTCCCAAGGCCTCTTAGAAACTAGTGCAAAAGTGTCTTGTAAACACTGGTACTTGATCGGATATAATCCTCTTAGGCACGTCATGCAGCCTCACAATCTCACTGATGAAAACTCTAGCTATGTTAGGTGTCTGATACGTCGTACGCATAGGAATAAAGTGAGCACTCTTCGTCAGAGTGTTGAATACCACAAAAATCGAGTCGTGTCTCCTTTCCGTTAGTGGAAATCCAACAATGAAATCCATCAAAATGACCTCCCATTTCGATTTCAGAATAACGTGTAGTTGTAGTACTCATGTTGGATGTCTATGTTCAACCTTTACCTGCTGACATTCTAGAAATCTATCCACAAAGTTGACTATGTATGGCTTCATTCCTTTCTAGAAGAATAAGGGTTTAAAGTCCACCCTCATCTTCGTAATTCCGTGGTGAGCCATGTACACTACTCTGTGAGCCTCGTTTAGGATCAACTCTTCAATTCACCGTTCAGTGGTACGTAAATTCAATTTGTAAACCTTAGTAATACATCTTTTTCCAACGTAAATCATTCAAATATTGGTACCATCATTGTGTTTTGTCCGAAAAAATCCTTAACCTCCTTGTACCAGTCATTGTCGCGTTGTAAAGTTAGAATATTTTCACATAGATTCATCTGAAGAGGCAACACCAAAAATATGTGTGGTCTCTTACTCAAGGCATATGCTACTCGGTTCATTGTTCCCTTTATGTAAGTAATCTCGAAACCGTACTCACTAAGCAATTTCGACCAATGTCGTTGTCATACATTCAGGTCGCTTTGCGTAAGGATGTGTTGTAGTCCATAGTGGTCCATTTTTAGTTCAATTTTTCATCCAATAAGGTAGTGTCTCCCAACTTTCAAGGCATATACAATGGCTAATAACTCCAAATCGTGTGTCGCATAGTTCTTCTCATGCCTTCTCAATTTCTTCGAGATGTAAGCGATCACTCGACTGTCTTGCATCAAGACTCTGCCTAATCCTTCCTTGGATGCATCAGTGTATACCAATAATTCCGCATCCATGTCAGGGACCTTAGTATTGGTTCCATTGTCAAGATCTCCTTGTGCCTCTGAAATTCTTCTGCTCATTTCTCGGTCCAAACAAACTTACTGTTCTTATTCTTCAATTCCGTGATCTGATTTGTTATCTTCAAAAATCCCTCGATGAACTGTCGATAGTATCCTGCTAAATGCATGAAGCTACGCACCTCTAGGACATTCGTCGGCGTAGGACATTCCATAATAGCCTCGACCTTTGCTGGATCCATGGCAATACCTTCGTCAGAGATGACATGCCATGAGTAGTCAATCTTTGATTGATAAAATGAGAATTTGGAAAATTTCCCATACAATTTGTGCTCTCACGGACTCTGTAGTACCAAACGCAAGTGCTCGTCATGCTCCTCCAACATCCGATAGTAAATCAAAATATCAACAATGAATACTTGGATGAACTTGTCCAAGTACTCACAGAACACCCTGTTCATCAAACTCATAAATACCCCTGGGGCATTTGTCAGTCCAAATGCTAAAACTGTAAACTTGTAATGTCCAAACCTCATCTTAAAGGAGGTCTTAGGGACATCATCCTCCTTGATATATAACTCATGATACCCTAATCACAAATCAAGCTTTGAAAACACCATCACACCCTTCATCTAATTGAACAGATCATTAATCCTCGGTAACGGATACTGAATCTTGATCGTTGCCTTGTTCAATTGAAAGTAGTCAATGCAGAGTCTCCACAACCCATCCTTCCTTCGTAAGAAAATAACAGGTTCACCCCACAGTGACACACTAGGACGTATAAGTCCCAAGTCCAACAACTCCTTCAGTTTTATTTTAGAATCCCGTAACTCCAGGTTCGACATATGATAAGGCATTCTTGCTATCGGTGAAGTCCTCGGTTTTATGTCTATGGTAAATTCCAATTCCCTCTCTGGCAGAAACCCAGGTAACTCCTTTAGGAAGGTGTCTGCAAACTCTCTCTCCACCAGAAGGTGTTCTTCACCTTGCGCTACTCACTTTTAATTAATGCAAGGTTCGCATAAATCTTACAATGCTTTCCCATGTTCTTACGTAGCTGCAAGGAAGAGATGAACTTGAGGGAGACTCCTTGGTTCCAACCTACAATCATGCGTCTTTGTCGCTCATCAATGACCAAGCTCAATTGTTTCTTGTTTATTAAAGACATGTGTCTAACAATGATCATATATGGGAATGCTAAGTGGGATCTGGGCAAATCGCCCCAAACATGGAATGGCAGGTTAATCATTAAAAGATCCAAGAAAAATGTAGGTACATAACTGATTCACAAACCTGAGAGATGCACAAAATCGCTAAACTACCCAGTGATAATATGCGTTAAATTACCCAGCGCAAAACACAGGCAACACATAAACCAATCATTGTTATTCACAACATCACTACAATAAAATCATTATTCAAAAATTAGGGAAACTCTGTCACAACACACAATTTTCTATCCACAAAACGGTGGGGTCACTGTTTACCAAATAAGAGATCACTGCCCAAAAACACCTGGTGCTACTTTGTAAACCACAAGTAGGGTTCATGTTGTCTAGAGAGTAGAGGGCTATGGAAAAATGAACTCAAAGGAAATCACGTTTCACAGGTAAACTAGTGGCACAGATGAGGTGAAATCATTGATTACCACGCCCAGAAAAAAAATGCCAAGGCACTACCCGCACTGGGAAAATGCCAAGAGTTTTGCAGTGTAACTATAATTCAAGAGGATTTAAAACTTTATAAAAATTTCCATCTCAGCTAGGAAATTTTTCGTGTATTTTTAATTAAAAGAGGATTTAGAACTCTATCAAATTTCATCTCTTCCCAGCTAAATCTCCATCAAGAGTTGTTGTAAGGAAACATGAATCATTTAGCAACACAGACTCATCCAACAACCCAGTCACATAAAAAATGCAAACACTTCATTATCATACCTCTGCTGGGAATTGATTAAAACTCGTTGTTATTAGCATATATTGAACACAATGATTATAACATAATAATATCCCTGAGTTGATCATGAAAATTGCAGTCAAAGTATAAATAAAAAGTAAACTCGCACGGTAACTTCACCAACAGAATGTAATAATTTGCAGAGGATAAACTTGTGGTTGAATGTATTGAAAACACGAAGATTAATGGAACACAATGATCAGTTCTAAGATAATTTAGAACATAGAGGTGACATAACAAAAGCAAAGCCCAAGAAAACATAGAGATCAAACGCACAAGATAATTTTTCAGAAATGAATCAATCAAGGTAGAAAAATCAACACAAGGAAGCACAAGACCAAATGCTCAACCATGAATCAATCAACACGGGTAGACAACTTGGAAAAACATACTTCACTCATCATCCATGCAAAAAAAATAAGGGAATTAGGATCTATAGGTATATTAACACCTAAGTGACGACTGTCAATCTAGCTCCTGGCCAACTGCTCAGGCATGGACAGATGATCTAGGGATCATGACGAAGTAAAAATCACAACTCTTCGAAACAATCAATAAAACCAATAGGACCGTCACAACATTCAGGAATCGATTACCAAGGGAATCAAGTCAAGGAGCAAGCCTAAAGCTATGGGGAAATTAAGTTCTCAATTAAAATGCTAAGTAATACACTTTCTTGACACAATTCAAAGTACATGAAAGAAGGCATAATATAAATAGTAATCTACCATGCAAGATAAATCTTGCGTACCGTAGCCCAAGGTGACATCTCTAAGTCATTGTATTGCGCGCTCCATCCTGCCCCCTCTTGCCAACCTCTATGATTTCACTGGTACCTCCTAGCCAATGCTAGTGGTACTCTTCTTCCCCCTTATCCCCCCGAGCCGCAAAGGGGTCGCGCACAAAACCAAAGAACATCTAGCTCCGAGCTTGCCTTGCAAGGTCGAGCTACCACTCCCCACCGAGCTGGGTATCCCATCTACCACAAGATAAGTGAGTCAAGTATAAAATTTTGCAGTGCAAAATTACCCATAAAGGAATAGATCCATCCTCCTCCTCCTCCCTCCTTTATACAGAGTTTCTAGGTCAATTATTTCCCAATTTCCCATTTAATTTATTTTTCGATAATTTAATTCATAAACATCCTCCCCGTACAAGTGTCACCCATCCCCTTTGTTGAACCATAAATTAATTTCATTAATTATTTAATTACTCCTATTTCCCTCATGCACCTAAAATCATTCCTAGAATCGCTCCTAGGTGTCCCCAAATTCCCTTACACATTTTAATGACTTACCCCCTTACTAATTTACTAGTTGAGTTCAATTTAGAAAGTTCTTAAGTGCAAGATACCTTACTAAGTTAGTCATTCTAATTTTTCCTTAAGTTTCCCTTTCTCTTTATGTTTCCCCCTTTTTCCCTTAGTTTCCTAATTCTTTTAAATTTCCCTCTTTTCCTTTTTATCTAAAACTTAATTTAGCAAGTGCAGGAAGTTACCTTTTTCCCCTTTTTCTTTTTAATTGAGAAATTTTTAATTAGCATAAGTAACAAAACAATTATTTCCCTTTTTGTTAAAAAGTAATCCCCCAAAGTAATTTGATTTTTATAAATTAATTGAAAGGATTACCCCCTTCTCGTCACATGTTTAATGATGATTATTTGTATTATTTATTATTGTTTTTTCTACCACAAGTATCAGTTAGACCTAGATTTTATTTTCCTAGGTCGGGCAACATTTTATTAGGGAAAATGCTTTTAAATATTTCTTATCACATTATTTTTTCTAAGGAAATATAGGTTTATTCACTTATTAGTTAACAATGCGACGTGCCCTTCAGGATGCACTAGATGCTCCAAGGGTGCCACTCGCTTCTTTCCATTTTCCTTGCACGACATGTCCTTCAAGATGCACTACGTGCTCCAAGGGTGCCACTTGCCTCATTCTGTTTTTCTTGCGTAACGTTCCCTTCAAGACACACTACGTTCTCCAAGGGTTCCACTCACCTCCTTATGTTTCCCTTGCACGATGTGCCCTTCAGGACACACTATGTGTTCCAAGAGTTCCACGCGCCTCTTGATTGAATTGGTAGACATCAAAAACCCCTGGAGTCAATACTTCGCTAGGTGATCTTGTGGGAGACTAAGGGCCTCTAAGGAATAATTCCCCTCCCTTATTGGACACCCCTTAGAATCATCGTGAGCGAATTTCGGAGTCTTCCCTCACGACATTGTGGATATTATCGAACTAGACAATCATTAACCTACGGTTCGAGCCATGACGAGAGTGCTAGTAGGATATGGTAGGGCTTTTGTCCATACCTCTCCCTCAACATCTCTGGTAGTCATGCATGACCCCTCTACTCCACATGTGAGTCAGGTTGGTAAGCTATCATCAACCTACATCATCAATTAATCATGTCAGAAATGAGATCCATAATCATAACATCTAATCCTATGCACATATGTCATATATACAACAATAAAACCCAATATTCCACTCCCTGACTCGATCCCGAGTCCAAGGGTTTCATCGATGCCTCTGCATCCTCAAGGTCCAAATTCCTGCACACTCAGGAGAATTGAGTCAATAGCAGTTGTCTATATCAATACAACAAAATAGCATGTCATCATATCCATAATGCCTCATAATCGTAATCAAATGCCCAATAGTATAATAATTTGGATCACTTGCAAGAAAGTTTCCTCAAAGAATAAGTTTGCTTTGTTTGTGCAAGAGTGGGATGTTACATTATTGATGAATCACTTAAAATCTCAAAGTATCAACCATCATATAGAAAACATGGAGGGCCTAGTCTTGATCCTACTCAAGAACTTCCCATGATACGTACTAAGAAAAGTCAATAACTTCATGATGCCTAGGGTTTCCCTTGGTATAAGGATGACTCATCATGGTTTCAATGGTAGATCTTCCCACCTTCCCCATTACATAGTCCACTCTAGATACCCTAGTTTCATTTTAATGCCAATTCATTAATTTTGGGCTAATTTAAGCCTAATCCCCTTCAGAGATAGGCCAAAATCAATGCTTCCAAAGTGCAAAATAGGAATTTTATAAAGTGAAAAATCTTGTTCCAAATATGAAAATATCAAATTCCAAAATTATATTTAGAAGGTGCAAATAAAAATAAAAAAATTGCAAAGTTAAATTCTGAAAATGTAAATATTGAATCCAATTTTGAAATTTTAGAATATGATATTGGCTCATTTAGTACCACATTTCACAATATTAGAATATGACATTGACACATTCATAATTGGATTTTGCAATTTTTGGAATATTGTATTAGCACATTCAGAATTGGACTTTGCACTTTTGAAAACCTAATTTTACACTTAGTTTTAATCACATTTAATCTATATATATGATTCAAATATTTTAAAAGAGTTACACATCATATACAAGTAATCATCATTCATGTCTTCATAATTATAAGTATTTGTAATAATAAAAGATAACAAATACATAACATTCATATATATTTAATTTTTATCATTCTAGCTGCAAATCAATACTTATAAGTTTCTTCATTAATTAATTTTTGTTTAGATTGAAATACTATAAAATGATTAAAAATACTATTGAACTATCAAAGACAACCAACTCTACCACACATATGAAGTATTAGAAAAATGTATTAATTACATTACTTAACATTGTTTCAATTTTTGTACAATAAATCTCACATCGCTGACACCATTTAGGTGTAGAAAGCATGACAATAATCGATTTAAAAAGTACATGTGTTGACATCCATATCATCACAATTATAATCTTTTTTTATTACATAGTTTCTTTCATCATTAAAAATGTATTTTTATTTTGAATCATCTACAATAATTGTGTTTCTAGCATCATAAGCACCCTTAAAGATCTCTCAAACCTTATTTAAAGGTTTGAGATATACATGTTGATTCCCAAAACCAATATGACCCTTTTTAGGTATTGTGTCACAATCCTCTTATTCTAGAATAACGTTAAGTTACTTCCTTTTCAATCTTGTTCTCTCAAATGAAAATGGGAAAAACTTGTTCATAAATATTTGTACTCTTATGAATATTTAAATTAAGAACAAAACATATGTCGATAGTAAAGGTAATAATCATGCTTAAAATTAGGTTGTCTACCTATTGGTTTTGTTTGGACCAATCCCAAAACTCCAAACAACCATCCATTTTCCCCAATACTAATAATGTTTTTGAATTGAAGTTTGGGATGCATACAAAGCCATAACTAGTATAACTACCAAAAGATATATATAAATCATTTTAAATTAAAGAAGCTATTCATCATGAACGTGTAATTTAAATAAAGCATAACTAGAGATGATGAAAACATAACAACATAACCCAATAAAATATGTAATTAATGTAAATAATATTTTCTTTCATAAATATAGTAAAAAAAATTAACTGTAATTTAAAACTTTAAATGATTAGTAAAAAAATAAATTTTATATAAAATAATTCAAAGACAATGATCACAATTTCAAAATTACATTGTTTATATCATATAATGATGTTTGAAGCCTATCTGATGGGGTTCCACCTAGTATATCATGTAGTTAAAACACTTGTCCTCTAGTGCAACCTCCACACATTTAGCTCCATCTCCGAGGAAGCACATTAATAATGTTTCATTCTGTCGCGGATATCCACTCATGCAAATTTTAATGGATTGGATCTCAATGCAGTTGAGCTCTAAAATTTTTAGTATTGAATATTTGAAGGATGCTAATGGTGTAATAATGGAGATCCATATGGTTGTGAACCATGAGAAAGCCTCCTCTAGTATATCAATGAAGTTTTATGATATTTTTCCATTTGATTCTCGCAGTAAATCAATGCTTTCTCTATTAGTCATCCACCTTATCTCTCATCATGGTTCCTTCTGGTTCTTCCTCTATCTTTTTTGTTCTCCTCTTTGCACCATGCCTTGAGAAAGAGGTAGAGTTCGAAGATGTCTAGGTTCTTTCTATTACCTCTGAAATCATCATCATTCTCCATCTCCTTCTCCCAGTGTATATAATATTTCTCTTTGGATGAAAAAAATGATTCCCAGGTAAGTCATCATGAAGAGGAAGTATGGGACTATATATCATGAAGAGGAAGTATGGGGTTATATATGCTATCGTGGAGGAAGATATTCCATCGACTCAAAACCTGGACATCATGAGTGCCCAAAATTCCACCTCCAGTGTGAATTACTCAACCAAATGAGCCCACTTCTATGGCTCAAATGACCCAAATAGGTAGCGTGCCTTAAGCCCAAGAGGAATACGTACACAAGAAAGTAGAAGAGGATTTTCAGATGAGAAACTTTAGCTAATATTTGATCTCTGAAGGGACATGGCAGAGCAACATTTTCTTTAGGATTTGTTGGATAAAAAAGTGGCATAACTATATGAATTTCTTTCCAGCTAGAGAGATGATCAATGTTTTCGAGTTTTTCGCCATTCTTATGTCTTCACTCCAGCAAGGTCGACTCCTCCTTTTGGAAATGAAAACAAAGATAAGTCTGGAGTTTAATGGAGTTTCTCACAGTTCACATAGTCTTTAGGTTCCTTTTGCATCAAGGCATACTTTGTAATCATATTAGCATACTTAAGCATGCTAATTTTGGCCCTTTAGGAAGACATTTGAAGACACATGGGACCTAGTGCTGGCACTGGTTTTCTTTTTGGCATTCCACACACAAGGTTGTATGATATATGTATGGACATTCGTTTTTTGAAGGTAATATAAATAACTATCTTACAAAAAGAAATTATTTTTCAAGTCTATTCCATATTTTTTTAAATATGAAAATATATCAACAAAGAAAATTTATGACATCAAAATTTGGATCTGTTTTTATGGTGTTAGTGTTAGAATTTGACTCAAGACTACTATTGAGTCAAGCCTAGCACATATTAATTTAATTGGTTTTAGGAAAAGATTTGGGAAAACTTTGAGAGTGATAGGATCAACAATTGGCTTCAATAAGTTTTAGAATTAGGCTTTTTGTGCCTACTTTCTATTTGCAGCAGATCAAACTAATAAATATTAGATTAGTGATAATGTTATAAAGAAGTGAAATGAGGCAATGTGAGGAAAAAAAACTGTAAAATAATCAAAGACCACCCTGATATTTAATATATCTAATAGTGGAGGAATAACTCAATATTCAGAAACCCTTTCTAAATGTGAATTAAATACTTGAATAAGTATGTGAAAAATACTACAACATACTCTGCACTCCATCCCTTTCAGGACAAAAAATGCATACGTATATCCTATAGTAGCATAGCATATTTGAGTAGAAGAAAAAGAAAATTATTTACACAAAAATAAGAGAACAAATAGAGTATACACTTTATTATCACTAGAAATCCTTACTTAGAATTATAGAGGACAAAAAGATTTTCAAAATAGTACATGAAATTGCAATTACAAAGATCAAATCTCTTTGCAACTCTCTCTCGGTCCCTTGGACTGAATACCCTCCTTTTTACATATGATTTTCCATGAGATCTATAGATCTATGAGATAGAAACTAGATCCTCAAATTATGGATCTAATCTACTCAAAATATACATAGATGACATCTCCTAGGGTCGAATTTGAACTTAGTCATATCAACAAGATTAGAAAAAATCTTGAAAATCAGTCCCATACCTAAAATCTAGGGTTTGACATTTAAAGCATTAAATACATTCCAATAAAATAAAATATTTGAGGATATTTAGAAAAAATATCCTCCTTGAACATCCATGTGTCTTCGTGACTTGACACCTCCTCATGAAACATGTGGAATAGAACTAAGGGTTGACTGTCCCATTTCACAACATATGGAGAATTTATGAAAAATAGGGATGCAAAATCACTTTATATCTCCCAAACCATAATACCTATGTAAAAACTGAGAGAGGATTTTTTTTATATCAACTCATTCTTGAGAAAATCCTCTTTTGTTTTTTCAAAAAACCTCTTCATATCCTCGTAACTTGTTCCCAAAGATGATGACTAAAAAAAGAAAATTCGTGTATTTTCAAATCTGAAAAATTAGTTGTGAAGATCTTCTTTTATCTCCCAAACCATGACACTTGTGTAAAATCCAAGGGAGGTTTTTGAGATGAGTTTGTGATTGAGAAAAACCTCTTTCAATTTTTCAAAATGCCTCTCCATATGGTCAGAGTTTGAGTTTGAAATTGACTGATAAACAATCATTTCCAAAAAATCCCATGTTTTCTATGTGGAGAGCTGCAGGAACTTCCTGTAGCGACATACAAAAAACCAATTTTGAACATTTTTAACGCCTTTCCTTTCCCGGGTTACAACGGATCATAAAAAAAAGAGGAATGACACCTTAGATAAAAGAAACAAAAGAAGGTTTCTTATGTTATCCATCATTTTTAGTCATAGTTTAGAATTTGCATTGGAGGTGGAATTCTTTAGGTGAAATATCTCCTTGAAAAAATGATGTAACTGCTTCTGCCAGGAAGTCCAAACTATTCCTTCTAGTCTTTTGGGATTGAGAACGAGTTCACATTCTCATGGGCTTATCTCCTTCAGATCGAGTTGCAAGGTTTGGGCCTTTCTTATCCTTTTTACCATGTTTTCTTGTAGGAACTCTGTCTTTTCCCGTAGGAGTCTTTTTAATTACTGTCAAGCCTCCCTTGTTAACTATTGCAACCATAAAGATAGAATCTTTGTTGCAGAAAAAGGATATGTTTTCTATGAAATAAGAAAGATAGGGGATTCGTTGGCTCTGTGGATGAAAATTAAAATTGACCAGCTCCAATAGTAAGGAATAATGCACCATATTTTGAAGGAACTGATTTGAAGAAAACTCATTTGCATGACATCTTAGACATAAGACATGTACAGGTTAAATGACCCCACCTTCGCATGTTGTGACTATCTATTGGGTACTTTCTAACTATTTTGAATATTCATTAAGCCTTGTAGGATAATCCAAGACTTCCAATTCTCTCAATGGTGCTTGAAATGATCACAATTAGGGACATGTGGAAGTTCTTGTAATGCTCAGCAAGATTTGTCATTTTATATTCTTAGATGGATTTGACTTGAATCAATAGCTTAATAACTTGGGTAACCGGGAATGATAAATCATGATATGAGATATAACTCAAATGAAAATATTTAAAGCTAATGATGTCATCAAAAAATCATACAAACATGTGTATAATTTCCTCTATCCCCTTTTTACAAGGCTAAGTATCCCTCATTTCTCTCAACATAATACTAATTTGACCCCTAATAATATTTTGAACCTTTAATCAAACTAATAATTAGGATTTATAGCTTATACAAAAATTTTAAAATGTAGAAACTAACAGATGAGAGATGAGACTTAACAAAACAAAATAGGTGATAACAATGGCCCCATGGGCAATGGATTTCTCCCTATGGAGCTCCAAGAACTTGTAGACTTGTTTCTTACTCATTGGGCTATGGAGTTATTCGCCACCTTCCAAACCTCTGCAACTTTTCAAATTATAAAATACTCTGTTGAAAACAATATCTTGATGCAAACAGAAAATAAATGCTCAAGGATGATCTTATTCATCTACCTACTTCTAATAAACAAGAAGTAGCTAATCGCGTGTAATCATACTTCCAATGGAGCCAAGTAAGTAATAGGATAACAAATTGAACTCTGTCAATTTTGTGCAAGGTCATGAAAGCGAGAACTGTAGAGTGTAAAGAGAAATCTTGGAGATCATACTTACAACTGAAGGATTCGACCTTTATGATGACAACAAACAAATTTTGTCACTCCAAAAAATCTCCATATAAACAACAACTGGATCTTGAAGCTTATACAAAACTTGTTGTTGCTCAACAATTGACAAAGAAGAAAGCATTATGAACTCCTCGTTTATTTCTTCATGATCTCCTTTACTATATCCCTGTGATTCGGATCCATAACTGTCATATGCTGACCCATTACATCTGAAGGATTTTGAAAGAAAGGAAGCAAAATGTTCTTGATCTTTAACATCATTGTCTTCATAGTGATCAAACGAAGGATGCTTTTTGAAATATATATCATGAGAAATATGTTGGTAATCCTTCTCAACAATGATATCTTTGTAATATTTATCAAAAAAAAAAAAGATCTTCATTGGTATTTTGAACAACCAAGTCATAACTATCATCAGTTGTAACATGAATACATGGTTGATCATATGTTCGCTGAAAATAAGAACTAGATAAGGTTTTGTTAGTTAATGAGCCTCCATATGTTTCATAAACATTTAATCATTTCTCATCATCACTATATTCATCATAAATTGGAGCAGCATGGTAAAATTATAATGACAAAGATGAAGATGTCTATATATAATCGTCAACAATACGATCTTCAAACATATTTGGAACAACTTTTGTATCATAATTACTACTATTAGAAACATTTGGATTGATGTCAAATGAATCTAAAGTATCATTGTTATCAACTTCAATATCTGACTGTTGAAAATCCTTCTGTTGTGAAACATAATTAGAAGAAGATATAGATGACAGTGAATCTTCTTCTTGTTCCTCAACATTATCATCCCCTTCATCTGTACTACTAGAAGAATAATCTACAAAAAAAATCATGTATAATCCATATCCCTCATAACAATGCTCAAAAAGTCTCTTGGCTGGGTAAATTCTCTTGAAATATGAATAAAACACATCATGAAAGTCCTCCAAAGAGGAAATACTAGAATCAGGAAGAGTTTTGTACCATTTTCTTGCATATCCGTCCAATGAATACATCAACATTTTCATCAATACATCCTCATGATGTATATCCAACTCATCCATGTATTGATGAAACTTGATTACATGATGTGCAGGATTATCCTCATCTTTTTTTTCTAAAAATAGGAAGAAAGTCTGTGCATTCTAAGAAAGAAGGTGAAGGATTAGGAAAACCAGGAACAACTGAAAAATTAAGAAGTGAAAACCTTCGAGCCAAGATAGCTTTCATGGCCATTATTGTCCCATATCAGTGATGTCTCCAACAATTTATTCCTTCATGGAGTGGAGTCACCACAATGAATGATACACAGTTTTATATATGTGTTCACTTCTTGTTCACCATCAAGAAGAGAATCTAATGAATGTTGTTCTCCCAGTGAAGATTACTTTGTTCTTTTTGTTCCCCGAAAATGGCGCCAAAAGATGTTAGTACTAGAAGTCATCTCAAGATTGTTATTGAGTCAATCCTAACACACATTGATTTAATTGGTTTTAAGAAAAGGTTTGGGAAAACATTGAGAGTGGTAGGATCAACAATTGGCTTCAATAAGGTTCAGAATTAGGCTCTTTGTGCCAACTTTCTATGTGCAGTGGATCAGGATGATAAATCTTAGATCAATGATAATGTTATAAAGAGGTGAAATGAGGCAATGTGAGGAAACAAAACTCTAAGACAATCAAAGAACGCCTTGATCTTTAATACATCTAACAGTGGAGGAATAACTCAGTATTCAGAAACCCTTTCTAAATATGAATTAAAGACTCGATTAAGTCTGTGGAAAATACTACAACATACCCTACACTACAAACCTCTCAGCATAGAAAATGCATACATATATCCTCTAGTAGCATATTATATTCCAATAGAAGAAAAATAAAATGATTTACACAAAAATAAGAGAACAAACTGACCATACACTTTATTATCAACTGAAATTCTTACATAGAAGTCTGGTGGACAAAAAGGTTTTCAAAATAGTACATGAAATTCTAATTACAGAGATCGAACCTCTCTGCATCTCTCTCTCATCCCCTTGGACTCAATCCCCTCCTTTTTACATATGATTTTCCATGATATTTATAGATCTATGAGATAGCAACTAGATCCTAAAAGTCTCGACCTAATCTACTCAAAATAGACATAGATAACACCTCCTAGGGTCGAATTTTCACTTAGTCATATCAACAAGATTACAAAAAATGTCGAAAATTAGTCCCATACCTAAAATCTAGGGTTTGACATTTAATGCATTAAATACATTAAAATCAAATCAAATATTTGAGGATCTGTAGAAAAAATAACCTCCTTGAACATATTTGTGTCTTCCTAAATGAAAACCTCCTAATGGCAAGTGTGGAATCAAACTAAGGATTGATTGTCCCATTTCACAGCATATGGTGAATTTTTGAAAAATAGGGCTGAAAAATCACTCCATATATCCCAAACCATAATACGTGTGTAAAAATTGAGGGAGGTTGCTTTATATTAGCTCGTTATTGAGAAAATGCTCTTTCATTTTTTTAAAATACCTCTCCATATGGTGAAAGTCTTAGTTTGAAATTGATTGAAAAAGCAATCATTTCCAGAAAATCCCCTTGTTTTATGTGTGGAGAGCTGCAAGAACTTCCTGTAGCGACATACAAAAAGCTAGTTTTGAACATTTTTAACACCTTTCCTTGCCTATCTTACAACTGATCATAACAAAAATAGGAATGACACCTTAGATACAAGAAACAAAAAAAAGTTTCTTTTGTTATCCATCATTTTCAGTCATAGTTTAGGATTTGCATTGGAGGCAGAATTCTTAAGCTAAAATATCTCCTTGAAAAACTGATGTAACTGCTTCTGCCAAAAAATCCAAACTATTCCTTCTAGTCTTATGGGATTGAGAATGATTTTTCATTCTCCTGGGATTATCTCCTTTAGATCGGATCGCATGGTTTGGGCCTTTCTGATCCTTTTTACCCTATTTTCTTGTAGCGACTTTGTCTTTTCGTGTAGGAGTTTTTTTATTTACTGTCACACCTCCTTTCTTAACTATGACAACCATAAAGATAGACTCTTCGCTACAGAAAAAGGATATGTCTTCTATGCAATAAGAAAGATAGGGGATTTGTTGGCTCTATGGATGAAAATTAAAATTGACCAGTTACAATAGTAACGAATAATGCGCCAGATTTTAAAGGAACCAATTTGAAAAAACCTCATATGTGTGACATGTTGGACAACAGACACATATAGGTGAAAATACCCCACCTTCACATGTTGTGATTGTTTATTGGGTACTTGCTAACTGTTTTGAATCGTCATTCAACCTTGTAGGAAAATCCACGACTTCCAAGTCTTCCAATGGTGCTTGAAATGATCACAATTAGGGACATGTGGAAGTTCATGTAGCGCTCAACAAGATTTTTCCTTTTACATTCTTAGATGGATTTGACTTTAATCAACAACTTACTAACTTGGGCAATCATGAAGCATAAATCATGATATGACATATAGCTGAAATGAAAAGATTTAAAGCTAATGATTTCATAAACAATCATACAAACATGTGTATAGTTTACTCTATCCCTTTTTTACAAGGCTAAGTATCCCTCATTTCTCTCAACATAATACTAATTTGACAAGGATTTATAGCTTATACAAAAAGTTTGAAATGTAGAAACTAAGATATGAGAGATGAGACTTAGGAGAACAAAATAGGTGATAACAAGTGAAAACCTACCATAGTCCAATTATAAGATTATTTTCATATTTAAAGAATGGATTGTGAAGATTTTGCACAATGCAATTTGTATATGTTTTCCCTTCAATTTCATTACCCTACAAAACAACCATTGTTTTTTTTTTCTTAGTAAATTCATCCCCAAATTTATCCCATAATGTTTACAAGTTTTTAAAATATGTGTCTTCATTATCTTTAGTACATCTATCAACATATGTTTAATTTTCTTTTTAAAAACATTTTTTTTTTAACCAAGAACTTTTCGTAATAAATCCCTTCCATCACTTCCGGTTTTGGTTGACCAAATACAAATTAGACTTGTATTTAAATTCATAGTCCTAGTCAACATTTTCACATACTTCTTTTACCTTTTGGGAGGGTTTTTATAATAAATCATGAATTATTTCAATTCTATTATAACTAACACATTAATAATAATAATAATGTATTTTTAAGATCACAACTAAGCCACACCAAATTGCCGCCCTATACATACCCTACTTCCTCGAAATTTGAACTTAATTATATGAATATGCACAAAGAAAAAGTATGTTTCATATATTACATAATATATATTCTAAAAATTTTAAAAGAATTAAAAAAAATGCACATTATGTTTCTTACTTACGATATATTAGGTAAAGGGATGACAATGAACCATAATGGAGCTAGTGGTCCGAGTCCAACTTTGATGTTAGATTAGACTGTTTCTTTGTTTTGGTTTCACATGGAATCATATTTTTTTTAAAGGATTCTCACTTGTATCGCCATCCCCTAGAGGTATGATTTTTTATTTATTTATGTTGATTAAAAACACTTCACTATTTTTAAATTTTGAAATTTGAAGAATATTTATTCTAACATTTAAAATTACTTTATTTTCATCCTTCATCCTTTTTATTGGATCATTTAGATTTGAGGAATTATTAATAGAATCTCAAACATCCTTCATCTCAATTGGATTTCTCATTCTTATTATCTAGAGGATTCTTGTGTTTCATCAACAACTATCATTACAATGAAATATAGGGATTGAAAAACAATTAATTAAAAAAATATGAAAAGAAAGTCTTAGTAAAAATAATAAATTAAAAGAAAATTACCATAACATACCATTTAATGATCGAGTAATATTTTTTTATAAAAATGTTTATAAAAAACGTCCTCTCTGCAGAATCCCTTTCCATTAAAGAACGTCCAAGGTTTATCAAAGAAGGAGTAACTTTTACTGGTCCACGATTGCTGGAAAGCTGGTTAGATGAGGGAAACCCTACAAATCCA
>WSFP011409369.1:0-24877 GCA_009831015.1 Picea engelmannii
TAGAAATAATAACTGAGTGAAAAATCTCTTACAAAACATCCTTAAATGTGATTACTGAGATCAGAGAAATATGAATGTATTACTATCCCCGAAAAGTGTTGAACAAGAAAGCTTGTTGCCTTTGCAAAATGTTCTTGTAGAAGAAAACTACAACTAGGTGTAGAAGGGATAGGTATGGTGCAAAGTTAAGCAAGCTGCAAGAAAATTCGACATCATTGTCGGTCCTTATCCATCTTTATCAATGACATATTTCAATAAGTTATATAAAAAAAAAGTTGCAGGACTTGAAATGCAAATCCTGGGTGGAGGATGAACATAAAACACAAAACGACATGAGTCCAAAGATTAGTTCTTGTTTCTCCTTTGTTGGCAAATTAGATTCTTAGTGGGAAGTGGAGTTTGAACATTGGTTTCTTTGTAGATTATGGGATGGGGATCAATAATCTTGTGAGAAACAAGATGTGTAATCGCAGGATTAGGGGGACTATCAATAGGTTTGGGAAAATCAAGGGATCCTGGAGGATTAGGATAAGGTTCCACAGGTTTTAATCAGTACAATGTTATTCAATACTTCGTAAAACAATTGACATTAATTTTTGTTGCATATATCATACCTTACATCTTCACATACTCAGCACTGGGATGGTGTTGGTTTACCCTCTTGTGCAGACATTTCAAGCTTCTCTGTCCACTGAGGATGGTACTAAATCACCCTCTTGTGCAACCATTGCAAGCTATTTTTTTCACTGCCTGTGTTTACCAAAGCGATAAACTGTAGGCGTAAAGGGTAGAAAAACGATTCCATATTGGAGCCCAGTGAAAAATGTGTAAAGACATATGGCAATGCATAATGTAACGAAGGTGAAAAATGGCTTGTATACATGGGTAGATTTGAGGAGATTATCTCTTGCATAGATGGTTATTATTTGCATGGATGATACAATGTTAACCGCATGTCATGGTTTGCAGCATGGTGGATACTTGGCACCGATAAGCTTTGGTTATTGTTTCGGTTTGATTTAATTAGTCTATCTAATTGTCTTTCAGGGTCCCACATGTGTGGTGGCCAACCTACAATTATTGCACGTGTTTGTACTACTCTGGGCCCATACTGCTCCAAGAGTTGTACAAACTCTTCATTCGGAAACTCTGGAAGTGCCCAATAGCCAAAGTCCCGAAGTCCTTGATAAGGATGGTTAAAGTAATCTCGGGTTAATTAACAGTAGGCGTGAGTTAATGGATCCGGGAGAAAGTCACTTCGGGAGACTTTCATGCTTCACATTTAAAAACTCCCGAAGTTTCAAATTGGCACCATGTGTAAGTATGGTTAGAAGAATTCCAAAATTTGGAAAAATAATAAAACTTTAGCAGGGGCGCTAAAGTAGCAAGGTCATCCAGATCGTGATTTGCAAAAGTGATCGACGTCTCAAATTCATTTCGGAAACAAGAGGTGCTTGAACGTTAATCTTCTTGCTGTCTACACATTCATTTATCTCCAGTGGCCTCAAAAAACGTGCAGGCATGTCGATGCTCAATACAGAACCCACCTCTGTCACAACTACATTGGCGTACAAAAAAGGAAATGGGATGTTCTCCTCATCTTTTGTTCCTGAAACCATATGTTTAGTAAATTTTGCAGGTTGTCCCCTTCCAATCACATATTCCCACTTTCATGTCTTGGACATCATACCATAGCTCTTTGGAAAATGGCATTGCATAGGGATTTGTCAGACGAATTCAGAGTTTTCATTGCGGAGCAAGCATCTATGAGGACCTTGCCATCCCTTCTTTGTAGATTATGACATGGAAAGATTTTATTCTCT
This sequence comes from Picea engelmannii, assembly GCA_009831015.1. Taxonomy (NCBI): domain Eukaryota; kingdom Viridiplantae; phylum Streptophyta; class Pinopsida; order Pinales; family Pinaceae; genus Picea; species Picea engelmannii. Next base: position 1,824 of record WSFP011409369.1, read on the forward strand.
GAGGAAAACCACATGTAGATGTTAGTTTTATGTTGTACTTTGGGTCTTCCAAAGCATCTTCCATCACCATTTCCACATCTGGACCTCGTCTTGTAGAAATGATTCTTTGTAACCGGAATGGACAGTTCATTAATCTGTCTCAGGATGAGTTCCCCAGTTCCCAATCTTATAATATATTCTTCATCTTGTAAGATAATTGAAACATCTTAGAATATCTTCTTCATCTTGTAAGATAATTGAAACCTTGAGAAGTTGTGCTATGAGTTGGTTCCATTCCTGTGGTAAAAGTCCATGAATGCCTAATTCTTCCCCTTTTGTTTATCCCACAAACCATCTATGTGAGTGTTCTGAGTGGGAGACATCAACAAGTCGTTTCAAATCTGTTTAATGTTGATTTGTGAAGAGTGGGGATGAAATTAAATTATTAATATGATTGTAAAGCTATATGCAATGACTACTGAAACGCTTATAAGATGCACAACTAAAATAAGTTCAAAAATTATATGTCTTAAATACTCAGTCTTTGTACTGATCAAATTTATACTATTTTTTTTTTTGCATTATCTATTATATATGGTTGATCACTAAATATAGCTTTGTTTTTTTGTCATATGCTATAGCAACCACAGAGCAGTGAATTTGAAATGAAAAAGGTTGAAGGATACATAGAAAAATTGGTATGTAGTTCTGAACTTATAGTTATCGTTTTTTGCTATTTGCATATTATCTAAACATAGCTAAGAAACATATTGAAAATCACAACTTAAAATATGGAGCAAGTAATATATGTTGAGTGCTATCAAATAGATACAGACTCCATTGTACATGACAACATTGACCAGGTATTGCATAACAATGCCCTTTTCAGATTAGATGAATTCTTGTATACTGTGGGAGATTGCCTCTTCGATGCATTTCAAGTTCTATTTCACTTCCATTATTCCTCAACCGAGTTGCGAAATGGATTGATAGATCATTTCTTGGCCTATTTAGAAAATGGCAACGTTGAGGCATTAGAGTCGTATCGATACGAATTGGCATCTTATTTTCTTTGCCAATTGCGTGGAATACATGATGTCAGTACGTATCTTTCAAAGATGTGGTTGTTTGCATTTGCAACTCTTCCTCCACATGAGAGAGGACTTTGGGGAGATACATTTTGTATACGGCGGCTGGCCAAGTGGCTAAATATATCAATTGGAATTTGGTCATTAACAAGAAAAAAAAGATATCTACTATTCAACAAAACTGCATCTAGAGATCCATATTGCATCTTGTTCCATGTTGCCAATCCTCTAAGTGGTTATTATGAACCACTAATCTATAAAAAAATATCCATATGCAATCTTGGATGATCTGATCTTTACTTGTCCCTCACCTGCAAAGACCTTCAATCGCATTGGAAACGAATTATGTATCATATACACTCTCATGGATTGCACATAGCAACAACTATTACATCTACTTGTGGAGATAGTCCGTTCAATGAAATTTAATATTTGATAGAAACAGAGTTTGATGTGCATTCACTGCACCTTTACACTATGCAATCCTTTTGCAATGCAATTATAGGTGGCAGTCAACAGGCATTTAACTGCTTGCATCAACACCTTCTACCATATCTCATAGAAAGTATGTCGACAATTGGAATTTGGAAACAATACCTTGTAAACATGGCAATGCCACATGAGAAAGGAAATATAGAGGGTGGGACATTTTTCTTACAATGGATATCTATCATATTCAGAGTAAATATCCAGGTATGGTCAACCCTTTCAGATGGTACTATCCATTTCTATTGTATTGATTCAAACTACGATTGAACATTTGACATCATATCGTCGAAAATAGATACGCGACACATCCATTATCAACCTTTGATAATAAATACTTCCAGTTCAAGATCCAATGTCCATGCTACCCAAACTGCATTGAATCTACATAAGCGTCGCATATTGATGCAACACGCCTACCTCAACAGAGTCTGCGTGACCTCACGATCTTTGGATCTTCCTATTTCGTTGAGTAGAAACGACTCCTTAGTTCCCACTGGAACCTTCAATGTATATAATACCACAGGTCCTTCTAGAAGTTACGCCCGCACGAACGAGCACTGAGCGAAAAACTCTACTTCCACGTGAACACTGACTTAACCCAAAAAGGTGTTTCGGATTTCGCGACTTCGTGATTTATATTGTGAGTCCCCCCGACTCCTTCAATTCTTGAAACGCCAAAATGGGCTAACGGGTCCACTAGCTCCTCCCTTATGCCTCAACCATATGACCTCCAGCCAAGTCCCGTGGCCCACCTCCAAGCACGTCGGAATTTCACAACTCATGAGTTCATGATGTGACTCTTCTCCTTTTCTCGAAGTCCAAACTCATGACTTCTTTGCTACAAATCAACGGTCTTGACTCTTCCTCGATCTGACAGCCCAAATCGTGTCGGGATTTTGCGTATCGGGGATTTCCCGAAAACAACTTCCTCCATGTTTCTGGCTTCTGAAATGTCGAAACTCAAGCGCCAAATCAACGACTCAAGTTCCTCCAGATCTAACAGCTTCTAATCCTCCCGAGCTTACGAGTATTGAAATATACTCAGCCTTAACCTCCCCGCTGAACCACTGGATCCGACGGTCCACAGATATTTGCACTTCTCCCTTTGAGAAACTCAATCGTCTGTTCAATTTCTCAATGTCTCTTGGACAAATAACTTGGCGTCCTTCCTCCGAGCTTGGTTTCTGTGAGGTGACTTCAACCCTCATCCTTCCTTTGAAATTTCCAAGTCTCTATCCCTCTTGAGCTCGATGCTGGCTGCAAACTCAAGGATTCCAAGGGATTCTTGCACGTACTCCTTGTGGCTTCACGATATTCATTGATTATCTAAAATATTCCAACTCTGCGCACTCCTTACGACATCAGTTCTTCAACCGCTCACCTAGTTGGAAAAGTCTAAGACTTCAACCTGGCCTGCGCACACCTTACATGGATCTATGCTATACTTTCACTTTTGTTGGTATGACGACAACTCTATCTCTCCTGAGATTTTGTGAGGTAAAACTCATAATCTTGTCAGCACACTCCTTGCAGACCTTCACTGCACTCTTTGCAAGAATTCTCAGAAAGAGAAACAATTGAAACTCATACTCTCCCTCTCACAGACTTCATACTTTCAACATGAAATCATAAACACAGAATCATTGAAACAAATGCATAACAGAGCGTATAAGAAAACTGTAAACATATTATTCAATAGATGTGAACAATATTCATAACAACACCATGAAATTAAGTCAAAGCATTCTTATATTAACTCAAGTGCTTCTGTACATGGATTCTATAGCAACAACTATCTGCTTATACAACTTCTACAATCTCTGTTCTTCTCTGTTCTCCTATGCTCTCTTTCTCTACAGATTGCGATGAGAATAATGATACATTACAATACATATGAGGGAGATTTCTCGAGTTTTCCCTCCTACAGATCTAAGCTATCAAATGAATTTTTAAAAGCTACAACTACTTTACATTGATTACATTAAATTTCTACAACCGACAGATGAGAGCAATGCTCAAGATCTATGTTACAATCTCCAAAACATTTAAGAGCACTCATGTCTCTCCAGATATTACATTAATGTGCCATCCTTTTGAAATTCAAAATATCTTCACAATGTGCACTGGTGTGTATCCAACTATCCTCCATTTTCACTTGCTTGTGATGCTCCTGCATCATTACTCCTTTGGCTCAAAAATTCATGGGCTCCTATCCATGAGATCCTGCATCGTCTGTCCATTTTTCTGGATATCTGTTTCGCTTTCCCAACTGGCATGTTCAATCGGGTGTCCCTTCCACTTTATCAAATGTTCAAAATATGTCTTTCTCTAGGTCTTCTTACCAACTCTCTGATCAATGATCTTTTCCATCTGCAGCTTTTCAACTATAGGCATTTGCTTGACCCACAAAAATTATTTTTGATTCTCTTCCCCATATGCTTCATCTGCTCTGTAAGGATACATATCTGCTATGTTGAATATGGGTGATATGCCCACATCATCTGGAAATTCTATCTCATAAGCATTTGCCTCAAATTTTCTCAGAATCTTACACAGCCCTATCTTTTTCATCTTCAACTTATTATACGTTCTTCTTGGGAACCTTTCTTTTCTTAGATGCACTAAGACCAAATCTCCCACTTTGAACTGAAGCTCTCTTCCGTGATGATATGCTCTGTGTTTGTACTCTTGGTTGGAACTCTGCAACCACTCCTTAATCTTACCGTGGAGCTCTTGCATCTCTGCTGCAAAATCTTCCGCTCCGGCACTCCTGAACTCATTCTGCTCTAAGTCTCTCAACTCAGATACTCCTCTTGGCTTCATTCCATACATTATCTGAAATGGGCTCTGTCTTGTGCTCCTATTAGGTGAGTCATTATATGTAAATTCTGCTTGCGGCATAATCTGATCCCATTGACTATGATGTTCAGCAACTGAAATCCTCAATAAATCTCCCAAACTTTGATTTACTACCTCAGTTTGTCCATTCGTATGAGGGTGATATGCTAAGCTAAAAGATAAACTCGTCCCCAACTTTTTCCATAGTGTCCTCCAGAAATGACCAACAAATTTGGTGTCTCGATCTGAAACAATACTCTTGGGTAAACTATTAAGTTGAACAACTTCTTTGAAAAACAGATTTGCAATGTGTGTTGCATCACTGGTTTTCTGACATGGAATGAAATGTGCCATTTTTTAGAATCTATCGACTACCACGAATATGGAATCACAACCTCTCTATGTCCTTGGCAGTCCTAACAAAAAATCCATGCTTATCGCGTCCCACGACCTCTCTGGTACTGTCAATGGTTGATACAATACTATATTCTGTCTTTTCCCCTTTGCGTGCTGGCAAATTCTACACCTGTTAACAAAATTCTTGACATCTGTCCTCATTCCTGGCCAATAATACAAACTGTTTAGTTGCACAAATGTCTTGTCATGGCCGAAGTGTTCAACCAATCCTCCACTATGTTTTTCCTTAAAAATGTTTTGTCTCATAGAACTCTTCGGGATACACAACCGATTTCCTTTGAATAGCAATCCATCCTGGATCAAGTATTCAATCCATTGGCTTCTGTATCTTAGAACATGATTCTCACATGCTTCATAAGCGTCCTTGAAATCTGAATCATCTCTGTACATGTCCTTAAGGCTATCAAAACCTAAGGTTTTCACACGAAACTCCTGCAGAATCAAACATTTCCTGCTCAATGCATCAACAACCTTGTTAGCATTTCCAGAAATGTGATTTATAACAAAAGTAAAGTTCTGCATAAATTCAACCCATTTTGCATGTTTCTGGTTCAGTTTCTCTTGTTTGGTTATAAACTGTAAGGCCTGGTTGTTGCTATACAAAACGAACTCTTTCGGAACCAGGTAGTGCCTCCATTTCTTCAATGCTTGTATGATTGCATAAAACTCTTTATCATACGTGGAATGATTCCTTTTGGCATCATTCAGCTTCTCACTGAAGTATGCAACTGGTCTATTGTCTTGACTTAAGACTGGTCCAATCACAAATCCACTAGCGTCACATCTCACTTGAAATGTCTTACTGAAATCTGGCAAATGCAGAACTGGTTGTCCAATTATCTTCTCTTTTAACAACTTGAAACTTTTCTCCGCTTCCTCTATCCAATGAAAAGATTTATGTCTTTTCTTGAATGTGTCCATCATTGGTGCAAAAATTTCACTAAAATTTATGATGAACTTCCTATATAAACTGGCTAATCCATGGAAGCTTCTGACTTCAAACATATTCCTTGGCGACAACCACTCTTTGATTTCTTTTACCTTCTCAGGATCCATCTTCAACTGATTCGAAGAGATCATGAACCCCAAATAAGTGAGTTCCATCTTCATGAAAGATGACTTCTTTAGATTTATCGGAAACTTCTCTTGATGCAACCTCCTCATCACTAGAGTTAAATGTCTCAAATGTTCTTCCTCAGTCTTACTGAAGATCAGTATATCATCAAGATATACAATTACAAACTTTCCAATGAAATCTTTCAAGACTTCGTTCATCAATCTCATGAAAGTACTTAGTGCATTTGTCAAACCAAATGGCATGAAAAGCCATTCTTACATCCCTTCATTTGTCTTGAATGTTGTCTTTCATTCATCACCTTCCCTCATTCTAATATGATGATATGTTCTTTTGAAATCAATTTTTGAAAAAAACTTTGCTCCACTCAAGCAATCCATCAAGTCATCCATCCTGGGTAAAGGAAATCTATACCTGATGGTGATTTTGTTTATATCCCTCGAGTCTGTACACATCCTCCATCCACCATCCTTCTTTAGACTTAACATCGTTGGCACAACGCATGGACTCGGGCTTTCTCTAATCAACCCTTTGTCCATCAAATCTTGGACTTGCTTCTTAACTTCTTCATTCTCCTGCAGCATCAATCTATACACTGCTTTGTTTGGTAAACTCGCTCCTGGTATAATGTCAATGTGATGGCTTATACTTATGATGGGCAGAAACGAACAAGTTAAATCGTCCACCACTATATCAACAAAATTCTCCAGCATTTCTTGAATCTCCTCAGGTAGATCATCTATTGAGGTACTGGTCAAGATGACTCTAGGTTTTCTCACCACAAAAAACTACATTTCTTCATCTTTCTTGACTTCATCCAAAAGTTCCTTCCCACTCATGAGAAGTATAGTATTTCTTGTTTCTTCTTTCACCTTCTTGTCTTCAATTGACAGCAACATATGCGTCCTACCATTCTTCTCCAAGGTGTATGTGTTCTTTATTCCATCATGAATAACATTCCTTTCATATTTCCAAGGCCTCTCCAACAAAATATGATAGACATCCATGGGAATAACATCACATAAGATCTCATCTCTATACCCCCCTATCTTAAATTCAACTAAACACTTTTTAATGACTGTTGCCTAATGTCCTTTTTGCAACCACGAAACCTTGTATGGGCTTGGATGTGCAACTGTTTCCAATTCCATATTCTCCACCATTTCTGTGGATACTAGATTATCCATACTTCCACTGTCAACAATTACCTTGCATACCCTATCCTTAGTCTTACAAGTAGTTTTGAACAAACTGTTCCTCTGGACTAGATTCTCCATCTCTTTCTTTGGCTTCAAGAGAATTTTCCTCATTATTAAGGATCTTCTGCCTTTTGCATCTTCTGCCTCAACATTTCACCTTTGTGCTTCTGAAATGTGAGCTTTGCCTCCTCCATCTCTTTTTCTATCAGGACATTCAAAATATTTGTGTCCGATCTTTCCACAGACAAAACACTTAATTTCACCACCTCTGCCTCTTCCTCTTCCTCTGGCTCGAGGAAAAGTGTTCCTATCGGCATATTGTCCTCCTTGTGAGCTTCCTCCCCTTTCTGGGTGGTTATGAGGCTTTCTTTTCTTCATCCTTGGGCTTCTGTACTCTGTCCGGGGTAATTGCTTTGCCTTTGCTCAGACTTCTTCATTTCCCCTTTGACCTTGCTTTTGGGACAATTTTACTTCTTCCTTTGAAGCAATTCGATAAGCATCTTCTACATTCCTGATTGTCACCATGCTCATCTCATCTTGAATTTCATATCTCAAGCCATTCATGTATATGGTGACCTTTTCATCATCACTCTCATGATGATATGCTCTGATGTTGAGTCTATAAAATTCTTCAGTGTATTCCTTCACTGTCATCCCTTTCTATCTCAAATTTTGCATCCTTCAAAACAAATTAATTTGGTAATATCTGGGTATGAACTTGGCTTTCATCTTTTCTACCATCCTATCCTAGATTTTGATTCTTTGTTTGCCTTTGCAATGCCTGTCAGCCTGTAGTTCATCCCACCACAGTGTTGCATGTCCTTTCAATCTAGTGACTGTATGCTTTACTTTCTTATCTTCTTTGATATCCTCATAATCGAAGTATTTATCTAGAGCTCTAAACCAATATAACAGCTCCTCAACGTCTAAGTTTCCTTCATACATCAGGATGTCCATTTTTTCTCTGCCCCCTATTCTTGCAACAACTTTGAATAGACGTTCTTCTGCAGCATCTTCGGCTACAACTTCTTTTTCGGCTTCGGCTTCGTTTTCACTTTCATCTTTACTGATATCTCTAGTATCAGGTGTTCCCCTCTGTGCTGTCTCCATATCATCCAATCGAGCACGAAGTTCTCTCATCTCCCTTTCCATGGTTGGATTAGGCATGGGTCTCACTTAATGTCTTCTCGGCGGCATTGTTTCAATTTGTCCACGTAGAATTCAAATCACAACTTGCCTTCTGTCTTCTCTGGATTACAAAAAACAATGGTTGTAAGCTCTGATACCACCTGATGCAACACCCCTACCTCAGCAGAGTCTGCGTGACCTCCCGATCTTTGGGTATTCCTATTCCTTGAGCCAAAATGGCTCCTTAGTTCCCACTGGAACCTTCAATGTATATAATACCACGGGTCCTTCTAGAAGTTTCGCCCGCGTGAACGAGCACTGAGCGTGAACCTCTACTACCACGTGACCACTGACTTAACCTGAAAAGGTGTTTCGGATTTTGTGACTTCGCGATTTCTATTGTGAGTCCCCCCGACTCCTTCGATTCCCGAAACCCCAAAATGGGCTAACAGGTCCACTAGCTCCTCCCTTATGCCTCAAACATATGACCTCCATCCAAGTCCCAGGGCCCACCTCCAAGCGCGTCAGAATTTCACGACTCATGAGTTCACAATGTGACTCTTCTCCTTTTCGTGAAGTTCGAACTCACGACTTCTTTGATATGGATCAACGGTCTTGATTCTTCCTTGATCTAATGACCCAGATCGCATCGGGATTTCGCGTATCGGGGTTTTCCTGAAAACAAATTCCTCCACGCTTCCATCTTCCAAAATGTCGAAACTCAAGCTCCAAATCAACAACTCTCGTTCCTCCAGATCTAATGGTTGCTAATCCTCCTAAGCTTGCGAGTATTGAAAGATACTCATCCTTAACCTCCCCATTGATCCACTGAATCCAACAGCCCACAGATATCTATGCTTATCCCTCTGAGAAACTCAACCGTCCGTTCAAGTTCTCAATGTCTCCTTGCCAAATAACTTGGCGTCCTTCCTCCTGAGCTTGGTTTTTGCGAGGTGACTTTGACCCTCGTCCTTCCTTTTAACTTTCCAAGTCTCTATCCTTCTTGAGCTCGATGTTGGCTGCCAAATCAAGGATTCCAAGGGATTCTTGCATGCACTCCTTGTGGCTTCACGATAATCATTGATTATCTGAAATATTCCAACTTTGCACACTCCTTGCGACAACAATTCTTCAACCACTCACCTGGTTGGAAAATTCTAAGACTTCAACTTGGCCTGCGCACACCTTACACAAATCTATGCTATACTTTCACTTATGTTGGTATGAGGACAACTCTGTCTCTCTTGATATTTTCTGAGGTAAAACTCAGAATCTCGTCAACGCACTCCTTGCGGACCTTCACTGCACTCTTTGCAGGAATTCTTAGGAAGAGAAACAATTGAAAATCATACTCTCCCTCTCATAGACTTCATACATTCAACATGAAATTATACACATAAAAGCATTGAAACAAATGCATAACATAGCATATAAGCAAGCTGTAAAGATACTATTCAATATATGCGAACATTATTCATAACAACACCATGAAATTGAGTCAAAGCATTATTATATTAACTCAAGTGCTTATGTACATGGATTCTATAGCAACATCTATCTGCTTATACAACTTCTACAATCTTCATTCTTCTCTGTTCTCCTATGCTCTCTTGCTCTACAGCTTGTGATGAGAATAATGATACATTACAATACATACGAGGGATCTTTCTTGAGCTTTCCCTCCTACAACTCTAAGCTATCAAATCGAATTTTAAAATCTATAACTACTTTACATGATTACATTAAATGTCTACAATCGACAGATGAGAGCAATGATCAAGATCTGCGTTACAATCCCCAAAACATTTAAGAGCACTTATGTCTCTCTAGATATTACATTAATGTGCCATCCTTTTGAAATTCAAAATATATTCACTATGTGCGCTGGTGTGTATCCATCTTTCCTCCATTTGAGCTTGCTTGCGATGCTCCTGCATCACATATTTTCTAATCAGGATGAATCTCATCCCAATTGTCATCATGTCATATAGAGCTTAAAAAAAAAGCGTAGATTGACTTATCACAACTTGAAAAAGGTCATACGTGAAAGAAATAAATACATTTGTGCACTTCCTTCTAGACCTATGAGTTGTATGACCGATCATCATGAGGTGAAAGGGAGCTTGACCAAGAAAGACAAACTCGCATATCACAACCTAAAAAAGGTTGTGAGTGCACAACACGAGCGCATTTACACACTTCCTATTGAACACAAACATCAGATGGCCAATGACAAATAGCATCAATGTTTGCACCATTGAGATGGTGAGGAGATAAGGCTCGTAAAAAATGTTGATTCCACCTTTAACATGACTTGTCAACAAGTGAAAATAGTTTCGAGTGGCAACCATAAGTTAACCTACCACATGTTGAAAAAACATATACGTGAGAGAAACAAGTGCAACTACATATCCCACAATGGTCATGATATTGTCTGAGAGGGAAAAATCACATATCGTAAACTAGAGCCAACTTTGTGCAATGCTAGCATTGAAAACCAACAAACTCTTGTTACACATCCTTGTCTAGGAAAGAGATATGCAAAGCAGATCTATATGAAACAAATTAAAGACACGCCTTCCATTGCATGTGCAATTTGCGAATAATTCAATTTTGCAAAAAACACTAAGTCTTTCACCCCTGACTTGCAAAAATAATACATCATCTTGACACTAAATGATAGAACATTTTCCACTAGCAAAATTTGTCTTCCATGCAAACGATCACTTGAAAATGGAAAATTGCCACAATTTACAACACCTGACCAAATAAGATGTAACACACCATTACTAGATGTAAGTACACTTACATAACTTGAAGAGAGACTTCTGTCTCTGCGAATTTCATTTGTACAAATAAGACCCTGGGGATATAAACGACCCCAAATGGGCTTGACATGATCAATTATTAACGTGCATGTTCACCTAGATGTTGTGCAAAAATCCCTACCACAATTCATGAGCAAAACAATGACAATTGTTGTAGCTATCAAAAGACGTTTGCAGTACAAGAATGCATAACATAAAGGTAGAGTGCGTGTGCACATTGTCATGAAAGCATTAAAATAATTATGTTCCAGGGCCTTGTACAAAGCACAAAACATTTGTATAAATGATAACTGGAACCATGTTCTTGAACAAGGAAATGACAACTCTGCACAAACTTTTGACACTACTAGTGAATTTGATACAAGCGATGAATCAAAGAATGATCGATCTGTTGAAACATTGATACATGGATTCACTGACTCACAATGCATTCATGACTTGCAAGACAATATTGTTGAAATTGCACATGTTGAAGGGCAATGTCCACTTGGAATATTCAAGGATAATTTTTTTGAGGAAATGAACTTCCCAACACTTTTCTATGGATATCCATGTGTCAGTGACATCACGAAACGATTCAACTACCAAAAAATAGTTCAATGGGAACTGCTACATTCAAGTGGTGACTTCTCCTGTCACATAACAAATTTTTTTTTTCAAAGCAATGCGCATAATAATTGAGAAAGTGTTATCTTTCATGTGGGTGCGAACAAGAAAAGGCCAGATACGAGGAAGAAATATATTGGCTAGAGATGTCAAGTACAAAGCAAACCTAGAAAAAATCCTAAAATCTGATATTGGATACATAGATTTAAAAAACATTCGCATCTCTCTTGACTACTTGAAACAAACAAAAAAAAACTATATTTGCAATGATTCGACAATTGGGACCCCCAACTTTTTTCATCACATTTACAACTGCAAAGTATCATTGGGGTCCATTGGTGACTATGGTGTCTGGACTATATAGGAACAGGAAAAGGAAAAAATGAACTGATACATTGGAAAATGATGACATTGACTACCTCATAAGAAAATACCCAGTGACATGTACTCGTTACTATAGACATAAAGTAAATTCTTTGAGGCAATTGATATGCCATGATGAAACGTTCTTCGGAAAAATATCGGACTACTATTTTGTAACTAAGTTCCAAAATAGAGGGAGTGAGCATGACCACACACTATTATGGATAGAGGGTGCACCGGTCTATGGAAATGACAACAACTCACAAATCAATCAGTTTCTGGACAAATACATAACATGCAACATAGACCATTTGGATCTATAACTTGCCGAAGTTCATAGACATTACCATACAAGAAGCTGTAAAAAATGAAAGAATTCACATTGCAGATACAACTTCCCTGTGTTGCCAATGAGAAGAACAAGAATCATAGAATCAATTAGTTTAGAGGACAATGTTCTCATTGAGAAATCAAAATCTTTGTTCGCATTTCTAGAACAATGAGACTTTGATGACTTAATGAGCTTCAAAGACTTCTTGGCAGAACTAAATCTAACAGAAGATGAGTACATCCAAGTGATACAATCTACACTTAAACAACCAACAATTTTCCTTAAACAAAAACTTTCACATATTTGGAACAACGGTTTCTCCAAGGACATGCCAATTATGTGGAATGCAAACACAAATGCACAGTTTGTCCTCAATGCATATGTTTCAACATCATATTGTACCTCGTACATGACAAAGGTTGAAAAATCTATGACAAGTGCATTCAGAAGAATACACAGAGAACATGAAAAAATTCAAATTGATGCTATGCAAATGATATGTACACTTGGAAATACATTACTTAATCTTCAACAAATGTCCGCTCAACAAGCAGTCCACATTGCACTTTCCCTGCCTCTGAACTATAGTTCAAGGAAATGTGTCTTCATAAACACATCTCCACTTGACACACGCACATTTGTGCTTAAACCACCATCTTTTCTAGAACAAGATCTTGATAATTAAGAGGACGTGATATGTCACTCTATTATTGATTAATGCCTCCAGCATCCACCTCCTATTAAGCATATCTGCCTTGCAGAGTTCGTATCACATTACAAAAAAAATGGTACACCCATATCAAAAAGAAAAAAACCAAATGTAATACGCTTTGTGAAATACAACAAACACATCGACTATGAAAACTTATGTAGAGAAAAACTATTGATGTACATTCCATTTGATCAAAATGAAAACACATTAAAACATAACTTCCCTACATGGGAAGCTACATATATTGCTTATGAGACTACATTACAAACCAATGAGGCTAGATTTACATACAATGTCAACCCAACATGGGGTGATTTAGAAAGTGCACGTGATGAACTAGAAAACCCTGACAATGTTGATGAGACATTAAAAAACCATAAAACAACTAGAACTCTTTGTGAGTCCTATGACTTGCAAGAATATTTTCCTTGTCCTCGAGCAACCGCCATTGAAAAATGTATCAATCTTGGGTTTCAAGTCACAAAACATCATTTCTTTATTGAAAATGACGAATACTACAGAGTTATATGACTGTTGAATCGAGAACAACAAGCAATCCTAAAGGACATTGCAATGGAAAAATTCTTAAACATGCACACTCATGTGCACTTGTTCCTTACAGGCGGGGCAGGAACGAGAAATACATTCACAACGAAAGAACTATTCCAAATTCTTATACGAATCTATGATTCAAATAGTTCAACTGACCTTATGAAACCAAAGGGACTAATAGTTGCATATACAAGAAAAGTTGCATATAATGCAGGTGGAACAATAGACCACTCCGCATTTTTAATCCCTTTAAACAAGTCACATTTTATTTCACTCAGCAAGGAAATGTTAGATACCTTGTCTAAGCTTTATGACGAACTACAAATTGTCTTCATAGACGAGGCGTATTTGATTGGAAGTCACTTCTTATATTCCATTGACAATCAACTGAGACACATAAAACATGTGCACACCAAATACTTTGGGGACATTGACATGATATTTTGTGGGGATATTTACCAGATGCAACCCATACAAGATTCTTTGATATTTGAACAACCTACGGTCAATATGAAAATAATGACTCATGACTTTTGGAAAGACAACATACAATTCTTTGAATTACATACTACAATGCGCCAAATAAATGAAACATGTATTGCAATTCTGAATAGAATGCAGACAAACAACCAAACATGTGATGACTTAAGATATATCAATTCAAGGTGCATGCAACCTGCACCAATAGACCCAACCTTCCCTTACATGTTCTACAAGAATAAGGATGTTGCAATGCATAAGAGGTACATGCTATCGCTCATGCTTGGCAATGATATCATCATCAATTCAATTGATCTTGAAGAAGACAATCATGGAAATGTAACATGTCATCAAAATGCAACCACTTTGCCTTTGCAACTTGTCCTGAAATTAGACATGTTAGTTGAAATATATTCGTACAACTATGATTCACAGGATGGCTTGGTGAATGGTGCAGATGGAATACTCAAAGCTTATACCAAAACAAAAAAAATTGATGTCCTCTGGATTAATTTCCATGACCCGCATATTGGCCACCAACAAGCAAACAAGTTAGCTTATCTATATAATTCAAACACTTCGCACGATTGGACACCTATATTACAAATATCAAAACCAGTATTGACATCGGAAAAGACAGGTCAACTGAAGATTCAAAAACAGTTTCCAATTAAACTTGCATGTGCACGTACAGTCCACAGATCACAAGGGCTAACACTTGATAGTGTTGCATTTGACCTTGTTGGAATACGAATACATGGACTTGTATACATAGCTTTGTCCTGTGTCAGAAGCATAGAATCCTTGTATTTGCTAAGCACTCTTACAAAACATAACTTCGAAGTCAAACATAAAGTTGATACTGAGATGCGACGCCTTCGGACTAGTGCAAAATGGAATCTACAATATGATTACTAATCCATACAAACAAACTCATTTGTATCAATTCTCTCACTTAACACACACAACCTACATGCACATATGAATGATATACTCAATGACTATGAAACAATGCAATCTGATATTTTGTGTTTGCAAGAAACATACATGACATTATGCATGCAAAACAAGCACTTTCCAAATCACAATTGCATATCAAGTTACATTACACATGGAGTGATGATATTAGTGAAAAAACATGTAACAATTTTGGAGCATATGCATTTCAAAGAAAAAAATGTTGAGATGGTGCTAGCAAGAGTAATCTTCCATGACTCAGAAATTGCAATATTGAATCTCTATGTCACTTTGCATGCAACATTTCTCATTATACTGAATGTTGTTTCAAATGCATTACAACATTTACATCTAAATGAAACCATTATCATTCTAGGAGACTTTAATATTGACATGCTACAAAATAGTGCCAGAACAAAAGAATTGGAAAACTACATGTGCAATTACAGTCTCCACTTTCTTTTGGATAAAATAAACCATGTACAAAACACACTTATTGGCCATGTATGGTCAAATGTGACCATTTCACAATACACCCTCTTTATCTTAGACACATACTGGTACGATTACGATACAATTTGTATTGTACTTGAATTATGAAATATACATCAAACATATTACAAAATATTATTTCCATGTCTCAAAGAATATGTGGCTAATTTGTTGCACAAAACCAAATTATTCAGCTAGGATCATCCCACTTCTTAATTTTTTCTGGTTTGTAATAGATTTTGGACATAAAGGATTCGATATAACCACAAACATGGATCAAGAAAATAAAAGGTACATGCTTCTAACACTATCTGTTACTCTATTCCTTTGATTCTAATTTACTATGTGTACATATTCCTTGTTTTTCCTTACATACCAACTTACATTCATGTTCGTTGTATTTTGTACTTTCCTTCATTGAAACAAACTGAATAACTGGACAAGACAAAGAACTCTTAACCAGAAATGTAGAAGAAGACATACGAAGGTGCATACTTCTACCCTTATTCCATATTCCATTGGTTTGTATTTCATTTATTCTGTGTATATTTATTCTACTGATTTGCAACTCATTATTTTTTGTATGTAGATAGTACATATCTTCCTACATATTAACTTATCTTCATGTCAATTGTATTTTCTGTGCTGCTACATTGAAATAAACAAAATTGTATTTAATCTTTTTACATGTGTTCCTACATAGAAACTTAGCTTCATGTCCATTGTATTCTCTGCATTGCTACATTGAAAAAAAACAGACTAATTGAAAAAGAGGATGAAGTCTTATGTGCCACAACAGAGGAAGCTGAAGTACAATCTTCCAAAAGGTATACCAAAAGTAATAGTAAATCAAACACAATGCATGTGCTTAATGTACATCCATATCAATTATGAACAATATATAGTGCACATGCATATTTAGTTGTTGTCATGTTCGATGTACACATGTTTGCATCAGAAAAATTTGGACAAGTGACATGGGAATGAGTAGTCAATCATCGCAAACATCAGCACAACGACAAGGCCAAAGGTAAATATTCATATATTATGCTCTTGCTATGTTTAGGAAACAAATATCCCTAGTTATTTATTCATATATGCCATGGTAAATATGTTGATTTCATCTACAACACAAGATTTTTAGTTCACAAGAAGTATCGATGAGTACAAGTGAAATGCACAACATATTGCAAGGTCCAGAGAATAAGAGGTATGGTTACAAAACTCTAACCTGCATAATTTATCCAAATTGTGCATCTACTTGTACATTGATGCAAAAATAAAATAAAATAAAAATATATACAGATTGCCATTCACATTACTTTTGTTGTTCAAGAAAATGTCACCATGTCTAAACTTATACCACCCAATATACTATCAATAGAAGGCTTGAACAACCGCCGAACTGACCAACTGTTCATCGGAGACATAATAGTCATGTATAGCACCTACTTAGACAAAGAAAACAAAAGAAGATGCATTATGCGTGTAGACATGACAGACAACGAAGCCATGATGAAAATTACACTGACTATCCCTACACAACTTGGCCAGAAACATGTAGAGAATATCTTTCCAGGTAATGGGATATTCATTACAAATTTCGATATATTACCGAAAACAATATATGGCTGTGGTGATTGTGATCGGATTATATTTCTCAATGAAACAAGTGTTGTCAAAAAATTTCCTGTGGTTTTCTCGGAATATCATTTTGTATCAGACACAACAATCAACCAATTTGCAGAGAACAACAACATTTACCCAATTGGAACCATTGGTGCAACTTTCACATTTGCAAGAAAAGTTGGCTCGCAACATATTCTCCATATAAAAGATGGAAACTCGGACAACGACAAGGCAATGGTATTGTTTTCCATACCTATTTTTTTTTTCCTTTGCTTTGACATGCTCATATATCTCAGACATCTTACACAACTATTAAATTTTTCCATGGCGCAACTACAATTGTTCGACACCTATGCAAATTTATTTTCCTCAATGGAACAATAATTGCATAAAGGGAAATTTCCAAGTATGTTGTTCAAAAATATAACGAAGAAAAGAGATGTTAAATAAATGATCTTTCGTACAACCCAAGAAACATTTGTAATAGAATTGCAAATAGACATAGTACATGATCTCAAGAAACTAACTAGCTCCACAACTGTTGTACATATACATATACACCTCCACCAACAATTTGCACAAAAAAAAAGGCCTTCAACAGTTTTGTGCAAATTTTTTGTTGCACACATATATATTATATTGTTCGATATATTAACTACTGTGCTCATGTGTGCAGGTTGAGGGTGTTTTGGTTACAAAAAATGCCTACTCGACCCCCTTCGAGCCTGTATGTGCCAATTGCAATTCTCCTGTTTCTTCCTTTGTGTTCATAAATGATGGTACAATTGATTGTCTACGATGCAGTGAAAAATTCCCTTATATATATAGTCATTGCGTCAATGCTATCATCTGAACCCTCAACATCACAATTGTACACTGTACAATTAGACAACCTGTGTTACAAGATTTGCTTCTTGGGTTGACAGAATTGACATATGAAATATACCTGCAGAAAAAGGAAAAGGTTGTCTACATGCTACGTGACTTCCGCGTCCATAGAAAATTTACCTTAAATGAGGACAATGTCATACTGAATATCGGTTGAACCAAAAAAAAAATTAGATATCATGAGTTGACAAGAAACGAAACAATGTGATTTGTTTCTATCCATGTTACCCAATCAGGATATGAAAAAAGTTTTGCACTACCATGACAAAGTGAACTGGAGACGCATAAGATTGTTGAGTCCAGGAATGAGAAGCGTGAGGAAAGACCTCATACAAAGTACCCAATTGTGAATAAATCAGGTCCATCGTTTGAGGTGTCAAAATGGCTTTCTCTTCTGAATAGAACCATCAGTCATTTTCAATAATATTGCAAAATTTTCATTGTTCAAACTCCATTAAGTTAAACGCTAACAGTCTTTTCCAGAACTAGTAATGTTAGAACATTGTCAAGTCATCATGATCTTGGTTCATAGTAATATCAGAAGAAAATGTTCATAGTAATCTTGGTTCATAGTAATATAGCAATCAATGAATTTCTTGGTGCCCATTTGGGAATTTGGTTATAGAGGGAATACAATGCCCAATCTTTGTTGATTTTTTCCTGTGTTGTGTTTGCAAGACTTTTGATCATGTGCTTTAGTGTTGTAGTTCAAGATTCTCATGGGCTTGGTTTTTGGATTTTGACTAGATAATAGATTCAAGATCTTAGCGGTTTTTCTATGATCTTAAGGAATATACAAGACATGCCTTGCCTTTTAATCCAGGCTCTGTGGAGCAAATGTAATATGTAGTTCATTTAACCAGTTTTACTTGATTAATGAAATTACCAAAATTCTTCTTTGGAAATATTTTGAAAAAAAAAGATGTATGCTAGCTGAAGTCAAATGGAAATATGTTATCAACCACACAAAATTAAAATTCAAGTTCATCATTGTTATACTTACACTCAAGTTTACAGTACGATAACCTTATTTCAACAACCCTCCATTGATTTCTCTTTAGCTTTTTTATGCTTCTCTTATACAAACACATCCTGGAAACTATAAGTATGACTCACTTTCTCTATTCTTTAATTGAAGTGCATGTAGATATGTCTAAATAACTTCATAGTTACTGTTGTTCCTAAAGTCTGCACCTAACTGCTAAAGGGAAAAGCTAGGCCACCACAAGTTTGGAATGCTCATTCTTTTCAATTTGTTGATCAGTTAGAGGGTTGGCTCACCAAGACAAGAGCATGGTGAGATTGGAAAGATGATATGGATGAGGGCTCTCCTTGGCTACTATTGCACCATTGAAAAACAAGTGACATAATAAAGGTAAAAACAGAGGGAAACAACAAACCATTCAATGAATAATCCGGTGCAAGAAGTTTAATACTTAAAATAATGTTTCAACGCATTAACCAATGTATCAAAAACACATTTACTCTCACAGGTTGCAATAAAAACAAATCGTGACTGATCAAAGCATTATCTTTTCTCATAGGTACCCCAGATGCACCCCAATCACCTGAAGTGACCGATAGTTCGATCTACCAAATCAACCTCCCTATTATCGAATTGACAGAGGTGAATATTATGGGATCAAAAAAACAAATTGTGTGGATATTGAATTGGGAAAAATTGTTGGTTATTTTAGTTTTTTTAAGGCATTATCATAGTAAGAATGAAAAATTATGCTAACCCATTGTTATCTACAAAGGTGAAACATCAATAAGTCTTGTAAATCAAATATACATATTTACAGCAAAAAATTAAGTCATAGTTTGTGTTTGCATTTGCTCACACTCTTTTTAACGATACAAACACAATACAAAACGAGTATGTGCATAAAATATTGGACTAGAAAATGATGATTTGGAAACAAGTAAAAATTATAACCCACAATTAATTTCCAATGCCAAAGATCAATGACACTTGTAAATACATCTAAAGTTGTCACATGTTCTTAAAACCTGCGCGATTTTGAAACTCTAAATGTCCATGTGTCGTTGATCTGAACCCACATATAGGTGTTAGTTTTATTCTACACTTTGGGTTTTCCAAAACATCTTCCATCACCATTTGGACAGTTGACTGATATGTCTAAGGATGACACCTCGAGTGCCCAATCTTAGAATATCTTCTTCATCTTGTAAGATAATTGAAGTTGTTAGAACACTTTAGGATTTTAAACTTTTAAATTTTAAAATCTTTTGTTTTTACCTCTTAAAAATAAAATTTCACCAAAAAACTTAGGGAATTGCTTTTCAATTAAATAAATCCATGATCCTTATGTATTAATAAGGCACTTACAATATCATTCGTTGATGAATTCCATTAAATTTGATCAAACGTCTCTCATCTTCTACGCATTATAAACTTGCCCAAATTTTAAAAGAAAACCTTCAACGATCACTTCGGGACTTTGCGCTTCGAGAGTTTCAAGGCATCTAAACAACAAAAACCCTGAATCTACGAAGTTTCGAAGTCCCGAAGAAAATTCCTTGTGATAATATTTAAAAGGGTCTACAAATGAGTTATAGGACATGTCAAAAGGATGATGTGTCACATAAAGAATATGTGCCACGTGTCAATCGAAACAGTACAGATGATGAACACAAAGTATGCTTTAAAGGAGTGCCACGTGTCATGGTCTATATGAGTGCCACGTCCCCTAACTGATGGACACCATGTATCTGCGATAGTTTTATGACACGTTTCAGAAACGGATTGATGCCACATCTCTCCAGTACTTAGGGCTTCAGAGGTTTCTGAATGCAGAGCTTGTATAACTCCCAGAGTAGTATGGGCCCAGACTAATGTGATCACCTCGCATCACATGATGTCACGCGTCTTTACTGGTTGATGCCACGTGTCCTTCGTCGATGAATTCCATGTGCCTCGGGCACTTCTCTCTTCGGGATTTTCTCTATGCAGAGTTTGTATAACTCCCGAACTAGTACAGGCCCAGAGTCATTAACCACGTTCATTTCCAATTAACCTAAGATTAATGTATTTTATCATTAAGTATCTCAGGAGTTCTTAACTCCGACTCTTCAACGTTCGGCTATTTCGACTTTTTATGGATTGAAAAATACCAGAGTGGTACATGCCCGAAGTGATGTGGCACTTCACACATTAGGATTTGTGCAACTTTGGCTATTTGGGGCTTCGCAAGTTGTCGCTTGTTCTTAAAACCTGCGCGATTTTGAAACTCTGAATGTGCAAGTGTCGTTGATCTGAACCCTCATATAGGTGTTATATTTTGAACCAAGTGTGTTAGAATATCTTCTTCATCTTGTAAGATAATTGAAGCTGTTAGAATAGTTTAGAATTTTAAACTTTTAAATTTTAAAATCTTTTGTTTTTACCTCTTAAAAATAAAATTTCACCAAAAAAACTTAGGGAATTGCTTGTCAATTAAATCAATCCATGATCTTTATGTATTAATAAGGCGCTTACAATATCATCTGTTGATGAATTCTATTAAATTTGATCAAACGACTCTTTTGTTCTCTGCATTATAAACCTACCCCAATTTTAAAATAAAACCTTCAACGGTCACTTCGAGACTTCGCGCTTCGGGAGTTTCAAGGAATCTAAACAACAAAACCCCCGAATCTATGAAGTTTCAAAGTCCCGAAGATAGTTCCTTGCAATAATATTTAAAAGGGTCTACAAATGAGTTATAGCACACGTGTCATTAATTTTTTTCTTGGCCTGGCACGTAACACTTGTTTTAAACAATCGTGTCAGTTTATTCGCACATTTTCAAGTGAAACGTGTCATTCATCTTTCTTGACACATCACTAAAAATCACGTCGTCACTGCCACATCACTCCAGGATATTGCCCTTCAAAAAATAAAACAAAGAATTCTTTCTAGACCGCCGAGGATTCCGAAGCTCCGGGGTTCTGAAGCCCCGAAATACCTATAATAGTTCGAATGTTTACTCTGGGAATTCCTCCTTCGGAGGATTTCTATCATCCTTCATTCAAAACCCCCGAATACCGACCAAAGTACTTAAGGCTAAAGGATTTTTAAAGAATGATTAATTAAAATATAAAAGTGATTAGTTAATGATTAGTTGCTCTCGCAATTCCTCCTTCTGCAGATTTGTCTCGTCTTACATTCAAAACCTCCGAACGCCAAACCGCCAAAGTATTAATGGAATTTATAAATCTCTAAGGTTAAATATTTTCACAATCGCCAGTTAATAAATTCCACAGATTTTTAATAATCACCTTGTCAGTAGATCAATACGAAGATTGATAAACTTTGTGAATAAAACATTTTGAATCTCAAGTCATTCTACCATTTGCAATTAGAGTTTCCCATTCAATAATTGAGAGATTACATGCTACTCTTATCATAGTAAGGTTAATTTCATTTCTCTGAGAATTATGGCTCCACACAAACCTGGGAAGAATCAAGATGCATCAACAGATGATTCCAACCCAAACAAAGATATTCTCTCTGACACAACTTCGTGAGTTATAGACGCCATCAAGTCTTGGAAATGTGTCTACGATATCTTGGAACATGAGATTCTTGTCTGTCCAGACGATTCAGCGGAAGAAGAAGACGAGTCCTTCTCAGCCAAGCTCAAGTTGGTAGCTCAGTCTAAACTGTACATGATTGTTTCTCGACCAAAGATAATACCCTACAATGACATTATAAGTTGGGCTTTGGATCACGTTGAAATTCAAACCAGAAGCATTATCAGATACCAGAACACCTATGTTGGCTCCTTTCCTCTGGAGGAAATACACGTAATGTATAAACTATCTTTCGAACCCAAATACACATATAATGAAACATTTATTCTGGAGTTTGAAAGAAAATAATGCACTCAATATTCCAGAATTGGTCATGACATAATCAAGACCTGGTGGGGAAATCTACCCAAGTTTAAATCCAACGATCATGGTATATATTCCACAACATCCTTAGATGCTCACAT
>WSFP011409376.1:0-24875 GCA_009831015.1 Picea engelmannii
TGAGTGTGATTAGAAGTACATTTTACAATTCTAGATTGAGGATTAGACATGAACAACAAATGTTATTGAATTCCAAGAAGAGGCGGAGCAATTGGCATGAATCCCTGCAAGGGAGTTGTACACATTCGCTTATGAATGAAATATCATTAAAACTATCAAACCTTTTGCCAACTCGTCCTTCAATACATAGGTGTTATAGCATCAATTGCCACCACATTTGCATTCATGCTTTGTTTGGCCTTTCCCTTTCATACTTGTAGACATTAATCCTCTTTTCCTCCTCTGGATTCTTCAAAAAACACTATTTTTTGACATGTACGCATGTTGCTCTACTAAAATGCACGTACATATGCATGTTTCTCCATTGCAGGGCGTGTACACCTTAATTTTGCTAAAAATATCTAATTTTATGTATTTTTGGGTGGGGCTCACAGGTTCACCCAGTTCCTGAGCCCCTATTACGCATACACAAATGTTTGTAACCACTCCAACCACTTGGAGATGGTATAAAATGAGCCTAAAGCTAGAGGAGAGAATAACGACACTTGTAGCAAATAATGTTGACAATTTCTTGCCCCGTCTGCAAGCCCTTATTCCCATACTATTGATTCATTCCCTTACCTGGAAACCCTTGTTTCCACCCTTTTCCATGTTTCTTATATCTGTTCAAGAAGAATCCCATTTGTCTTCTTGGGGCCCACATAGCATTGGAGTCCAAGGTGCTACCTATAGTTAGTGGCTTGGGTGAAGGGACCTGGAGTCCGGTCTTAGAGTAGTGTAGCAATAGGTGCATGTGATAACTACCTATATTATGTTGTCTAATAATAAAGAGACCTCTTTCCCATGAGTTACTTGTGTTTTAACACATAATGGTTATGTTTGAACATCTAATTTCTTAGAACACTAGTTGATGCAATCATTTTACTTTTAATAATTTTGTGAAAGTTAGTTATTATATAACTACCTCCCTTTGTAGTTTTCTACTTGTTTGTTTTGCAGGTGATCAAAGGGATAGTTCAGAAGGAGTGCGCAAGGTTTTCAACCACGAGATCTTCATCAAATGTAGGACACCTGATATGTTTCTTCTCCCTTTCTACTCGTAGTTAGTTAATAAAGTAAGTTACAAAATCTTTTGATTGCATTTATGGGATTGTGTTTATTCTTTAAATGGTCATCGCTCTGTTGTGGCTTTAACCCATAGCCATAGGGGAATTTCCTCGTAACAATAGGAGTTCAAACTACTTGTACACGAAGGAACATTTGCTAATGCAAAGCACATGAAATCCATTGTTATTGCATCCAACAAGCTGGATTCCATTACAAAAGTAAAGAAAAAATAACTATTGCCTAACTAGAAACTAAATCAATTTACTATGTTTTTTGGTATTCAAAGTGCAAGTCCTAATGTTTATTCTAGCATGGATATACTACATGGCACATTATTACTTCCAAAGTATCCATGTCATACATATGTATCTAATTACCACTACTTATGGATAGACCATTCTATGTGGGGGAAACATAAGGCAAGCCTTTGTGAACAACATTCAACATGTTGTCAACTTACAAACAATCTACCACCAACAAGGCAATCATGAAAGGCAAGTTTGATTTCGCCAATTGTTGACAAACATTAAGAATGTAACTCCATCATTACAAGATCAAGAGCTTCTTTAGTCTAGGACAAACACATTCATGCCAACAACTGAACAAAAAAGCTTTGATGCATCAATACACCTATTTGCAATGAATATTTTGGATTGCAATCATAATAATCCAATGCTTAAAACATTAAAAATGCCAGTTACATGAAGTACCATTGAGTGCCTCGACTATGAAGAGCTAAAGAATGATGACGACCTCCCACTACAACATCATGTATTATTATGTGCTGGATAATGAGTAATGTTGTCATGCAAATTGTGGGTTAATGTAGGTTTAGTAAATGGAGTGTTGGGAAAGATCTTGTAGATTATCTATACACATGGATTCATCCCTCCCAACTTGCTAATGTATGTTGTTGTTGAGTTTCATACACACACACACACACACACACACACACACATTGGTCTTCCACGTGACCAAATTAAAACTAGGAACATATGAATTCCACCCAAAAAGTGAGACAATAAGAAATAAATAACATTCAAAATGGCATAGGCTTTGACCATATATAAATCTCAAGGATTGACATCAACAATTTCAACAAATGACATTAGAAAAGTTGAATATCGTAGCCTAACTTTCACAACAATCTCTTAAACTACTTCTCTGGCAAGATATGGAATATCACTGACCTTCTCCTCAAGCACCGTGTAAAAATGAAAAACAATACATACATTTTAAAAAGTATTACATATTTACGCCGATAGTTACGCCGATAGGCGTATACCTATTGGAAATGGGCACATTTAATTATCTTTTATTTGTAAATTCTAATCTTATGTCTATCAATTGAAGATGCTGGCATATTCTTAGTCATCCTTCTAAATCAATGAATGAGATTTAATCTTCATAACTTTCTAGCATTTTTGAATGCATCTATTAACGTGTTTACTTATTCACATTAACTTAATCATGTTAAGAAATTACTGTTTGGCCATCTGATTGCCACGTTTAGATGTTTAGCAAAGTTATTTGACATTAAAAATTCACTTCACTATTAACCTTTTATCTTTTATAGAGTTAGATTTACATTTCCGCCATTTGGCCATATCTCCCATACAACTACTGACTGCAATTGCCAAATTCACCCAACATTTCATTTTCTAAGTCCAAATTTGCCCATCGTTTCATTTTCTAAGTGTGTGTGGTAATGGAGGATGCCAAGCATCCTAAAACACAATAGAAAACAATAATGTGCGACCTTACTTGAGGTGAATAAAAATAAATATAGCTTCATAATTGAGAATGGAAGCCCCTCCAGGTTCTACAACTTGGTTTTGAGTAACGAGGTGTCCATGAATCAAACAGACTCTGACTTTGCATATTTAGTTCTACATAGAGCGGTGTGCATCAAGGACATACTGCTTGGATGTTTCCATATTGCAAACATCTTAATCGATCAAGGACATACTGCTTGGATGCTCCGAGATTGCAAACATCTTAATCGATTTTCCTGAACACCATCCTGAACCATTTATATCATGGGGGAGACTGAATTGTTAAATGTGATAGATAAAACAAAGGCCCGTGTTGAGCATGATTTTAAAGTGACGCGACTATCCTTAATTGATTGAGGCTTTGTATATGCAATTGATAATATTAGAGGTGTTATCAAAATGAGACAAAAATGGTATAATGATAACGAATTACAGAAAAAAATGGTTAGGATTATTTGTATTAGGATTTAATAAAGTTAGGATTATTTGTATTAGGGTTTATAATAACAAAAAATAATTACAAAACACACTATAAATAAAAAAAAAAAACAAAAAAATCTATTCTTCTTCAAATAATAAAACTAACAAAACTACAATATAAAAATGGTTGATATAGATAAATAGACAACATTAATTTGAAAAGATAAAAAATAATAAACCTATTGATATATATAAAACACTTTTAAATATAGTTATGCTAATATACATACATTTAAAAAAATACTACATATTGTACAACCATCATTAAATATCATAAGCAAGCTTATCTTCTTCTTTGCTATGGTTCAAAACATATAAAATACCAAACAATTTTTTCCTTTTTACATCAAACATATAATTTTCCATCACGTTCACATTCTTAATGGAAAAAACAACACATAAATTTTTGTTCATATCCCACTTACAACATTGCATTGTGTAAACACTATAATTTTAAAAAATTATATCACTACCTCACAAACATTCAATTAAAAATTATAAATATTCAACATTAAATTATAATAATATTTAAATCACTTTACCTAGTGAAATTAAAAAAATAATAAAATCTTAAAATTTATTTAAATATTAATTTCAATTTCATAATAAAATCTTCACATTTAATTTAATTAACCTAATTTAAGATTTCGTGAACTAAATTATAGATGTCACCTTTACAATAATATTTCATAACATTTCATTTCACAGTACCAATATCCTCCTTAGCATCACTATTGTTAAGAAACAGGCCCTTGGAATCACGTCATGTGACCAGTGCCTTATCTCGAAATGGCTTGCTTTTTCCCACAAAACCCTAAGGTTGAAACCCTAGAAACGGACTACAAAAGCCTCAAAATAAATGTTTTGAGTGTTTAGTCCACAGTTGTCGTGCGGAAATTGTTGGCAGCGAGCAAGATGCAGATCTTCGTAAAGACCCTGACGGGCAAGACCATCACCTTAGAAGTTGAAAGCAGCGATACCATCGACAATGTCAAGGCCAAAATCCAGGACAAAGAAGGTAAAGAGATCCCTTCATTTCTTCTGTTATTAAAAATCCCTGCATCTTTTCGTGTGGCAGAAACTGATCTATATTTTGTATTTACAAGGATTCAACTCAACAACTTAATCATATGTTGGTACTTTTTTTTCAGGGATCCCTCCCGACCAGCAACGTCTGATCTTTGCGGGCAAGCAGTTGGAAGATGGCCGTACTCTGGCGGATTACAATATTCAGAAAGGTGAGTCTAATGCGGGTTTCATTGGTGGATTGTATAATATTTTTTCAGTCGCAATGGGATTTATTTGCATATAACACGCAGTGCGAATGCACTGTAAGTCTGATTTTGGCTGATGGGCATGGTATCGCAGAGTCTACCTTGCACCTTGTGCTCAGGCTCCGTGGGGGCATTATAGAACCTTCTTTGATGGCACTGGCCAGGAAGTACAACCAAGACAAGATGATTTGCAGAAAGTAAGTTAATTGTCGATTTATCTAGTTATTTCTTTAGTTCTAGGGTTTTCCTGTATATTTTTCTTAAATATGACGGTTTTTTAAAAAAGTTTCGAGGCTTTTAGTGCGAATCTTAGTTAGTGATGTGATTTATTTCTTTTAAAAGTCATCTTGTTACCGTCTTCTATCTGATTTCCAGTTTTCACTTGGCGTGATTTTCTTATTATAAAAAGCAAGGGTTTACCATTTCTTCTGATCAAACTCTTTCCGCTTCTGCATCAATATAATCTTTATATGATTATTTATGGGAAAATGTCTTTTTACTGTTCCTTTCTGAATTATTTGTGCAATAGTTGTTTAATCTTTTCCTTAACTTGTACATGAAAAGTTTCAGACTTATTTTTGGTCATTAGGTCTCTTCTTAAATGGCAGTTTTTCTTTTATAATTTTAACTAATTAATTTATTCGACTGCATGCTGTTTACAAATTGTTTTTCATTTACGGGGTTGTTGAATGGTTTTGCTTGCCATCCATGAGAGTGCTGCTTCTGTTTTCTCACTGATTTGGTATATGTGTTGTACATCTCGGTACACTCTACCTGTATAAAATATATAATTATGATAAAACATCCTAGGTAATTGATCAATATTATTCCATGTCTATGTCCTTTGTCAAAAGTACTAGTGGGTCTCGCTAGTGGAATTAACCTCATTGTGCTGTGAGACGGATCATTCTACAGCTTAGGTAGGGAATTCCATAAACACTAAGTGGTTGTGTGCGTGCAATGCTTTTGCCTATGTATTATTGATGTAATTTTATATATACACCAAGGATAAGACGGTCAAGGCACTCATGAATTTGGAAATAGTTAACACAGATCCATTCCAACCCTGGATTGTGTATGTATTGCAAGGTATCAATTTTTTTGAGGTAGCGATCTCAATGCCTTTGCAACCACAATCTCCGAGCCTATTTATTTACACCAAATGGGTGTGGAAACATTGATACTGGTACCCGAAACTATTTAATAACTCTCGGTGCATAGTGGATACTGGTTTAAGATGGTTTTGTGCCAGTTTACCTTTAAGGAGTGACAAGCAATGGTGTTCATGAAGATCTAAATTGATCAGATTTAAGAATTCCATTCTTGGCACACTTTTTCTGTAAAAAAATATAATTATGATAAAACATCCTGGTGAAGTGATCAATATTATTTCTTGTCTCTGTCCTTCGTTGCCAAAAGTAGTAGTGGGCCTTGTTGGTGGATTTAACCTTATTGTACTAAGAGGTGGAGCATTCTACAGCCCAGGTAAGGAATTCTATAAACACCAAGTGCTTGTGTGTGCACCAAATGGGTGTGGAAACATTGATACTGGTACCTGAAAGTAATTAACAACTCTCGGTGCATAGTGGATACTGGTTTAAGATGGTTTTGTGCCAGTTTACCGTTAAGGAGTGACAAGCAATGGTGTTCATGAAGATCTAAATTGATCGGATTTAAGAATTCCTTTCTTGGCACACGTTTTCTGTAAAAAAATATAATTATGATAAAACATCCTGGTTAAGTGATCAATATTATTCCTTGTCTCTGTCCTTTGTTTCTAAAAGTATTCGTGGGCCTTGTTGGTGGAATTAACCTTGTTGTACTGAGAGGTGGAGCATTCTACAGCTCTGGTAGGGAATTCCATAAACATTAAGTGCTTGTGTGTGCAATCCTTGTGCCAATGTATTGATGTAATTTTATATAAGATATACACCAAGGATAAGATGGTCAAGGCTCTCATGAATTTGGTAATAGTTAGAACAGATCCATCCCAACTTTGGATTGTTTATGTATTTTGAGATATCAAATTTTTCGAGGCAGTGATCTCAATGCCTTTGCAACCACAACCACTGAATTCTATTTAATTACACCAAATGGGTGTGGAAACACTGATACTGGTACCTGAAAGTATTTAATAACTCTCGGTGCATAGTGGATACTGGTCTAAAGATGGTTTTGTGCCAGTTTACCTTTAAGAAGTGAGAAGCATGGTGTTCATGAAGATCTAAATTAATCGGATTTATGAATTCCGTTCTCCCTGGACCATGAAGTGATAAAATTGAAATTCGTAATGGCTATGTATTCTATTGGTGACCTTAGCCATGTAATGTCGTTTTGGTGATTAGACTCCAGACTTAAAAAATATCACCAACAGAATATATAGTCATCACAAATTTCACTTTTATCACTTGAGACTATTGTGCTGTTAATTTTCAAATCAACGAAGACAACTTAAATGCCATGATACACTATCTTTATCTCGACACTTTATACGAGTACCCTAACATTTAAGTTTGTCATTGGTCAGACAATTGACAACCTAAATTAGGTTTCAAACATTCATGTAGTAATAAAAGCATTTAAACAATGATTGAGATTTTCCATTGATGATGTTTAAATGTTTTCATTGGTGTCTAAATATGGTTTTAAATTTTGTCGATTCAATCATGGAAGATGCTGTGATGAAGAGTGTTTATGAAGATACACATGCTCTCTGTAGTAATATATGCTGAAAATAATTGCTGTCTACCATTGAAATTAGTTTAAGACTTCTAAATATATTTTTCCAAGGAAGTTCTCATGAGGAAACCCAAGGGATGCTTTCCCAGATTTGTAGATGGCATCTCCAGTAAACCCATTGGTGTAGACTAGGGCATCTAACCTAAGGGGATTCAAACTGGGCACCTGCTGACATGGAAATAGGCAAATGCCTAACACCATTAGCAAAAACTGGTTGAGCTAATCCTTTTGGCTAAGACTTTTAAATTTATATACAGTACTATTGTTATTATTTTACCAATTAAAATCATTTTTTGTTTCTATACAGCATTGTAAAGTTGGAAAGTGTGGATGCTTGCTCTGTTAGAGTAGCATGCAAGGCATGAGTATAGGCTATACATCATACAAATTGGACATGTCATTATGTTGTAGCTGCATATGTAATGTGATGGCATTTGTATTAATGCCAATTTGTTTAGAAAATTTATAAACAAATTGCCAATGGACTATCTAGCCGATGACTTTACAGTCCATCTTAGAAAAATCGTATGTAGTGCATACACCTGAGTTTGGCTAAACACTCGAGTGTATATATAGGATGCTTCATGCATTATTATAAAATGCTATGTGCAAAATAAGTTGGATGATTATGTGAGATGTGGATTGCATAGGCACAGGCATAATTCAATAGAATGCATTACTTGTACGATTGAGACATGAGCTAGGTTGTCGTCTGCATTGGACCTGCACAGTAAGTCAATGGCATGAGTGAAGCTATTATTGTTAATTATAAAAGATCATTAAAAGTAGCATATGTAGTTATAGCTCATTTAGAATTTAGTTTTAGAATCTGGGAAAGGTTAACCTTGTTAGTAATGATTCTGATGGATATTTATGAGCGACAGTAAAATAATGACATTGGCTATTGTTTTGCTTTGGGTCTATTGGCTTTCTGTGTTGAAAATATGCCTGCATTGCAATGATTCTCGTCAAGTTGAGTGTGAGACCTAGGTCTTAGGTGCTGCACCTTTTGATAAGCTGTCAATATGGCCTTTTAAAAAAAACTAAGCCTTGTAATTGCACAATGTATATTGGAAAGTTACATGGCTAAGGGTAATGTTGTTACAAATTTTCATCTCTTCTATTTATGAATCTGGGTGGTGTTTCTAGATTAGTTCTACAATCCATTTAGAATTGTAATGGGAGCCTGAATGTTCCGGAATCATTCTTTTATAGATGCTATGCCCATTTGCACCCTAGAGCAACCAACTGCACATCTAGGGGTAGTGTTGTCCAACATTATAGTTTGACTTTTGGTCTTAACAATTTTGTCTTTTCTTATTTCATGAAACTGAGTGGTGTTCCAAGGTTAGCTCTAACAAATTCCTGGATTATTCTTTTTAGATGCTATGCCCGTTTGCACCCTAGAGCAGTCAACTGCAGGAAAAAGAAGTGTGGGCATAGTAACCAGGTAAGATCAAGTTAACTGCTTCACATATATACTTTATTGTTCATGATGTAAATGAATTTTTACT
Organism: Picea engelmannii; assembly: GCA_009831015.1. Lineage (NCBI taxonomy): Eukaryota > Viridiplantae > Streptophyta > Pinopsida > Pinales > Pinaceae > Picea > Picea engelmannii. The sequence goes on from WSFP011409376.1 coordinate 8,890, forward strand.
ATTTAGTCTTCTATTGATAATTTTCCATTGCAATCCAGGATTGGTTTCCCTGTTAGATAAATCTCTGATTTCTATTTATTTCTTTGTTCTGTGCAGCTGCGACCAAAGAAGAAAATCAAGTAAAAGTTACGCTGCATTGAGATTTTACATCCTCTTAATACATTCATGTTCTATTATTCCCCATCATTTTAGGTTGTTGTGCCATGTCAAAAGCATCACTTTTAAACCATACTTTGCTTATAGAAAAACCTTCACGTTTTTCGATATTATATATGCATTAAATTAAATTGGGAATCTTTCTCAGAAGGATTTTGATTTGCAGTTCATTATTTCTGTGTTAAGGTTATGTATTTTTTAGCTTTTGTTTTACTGATCTCTATTTATATTTTAAAATACCAATTAGTAAATTTGTACTAATAGATTCAATCTTTGGAATATTTATTTGATTAATCTTTTGGAGTTTACAATAAAATTCTAGGGAAGCCAATAGGATTGATTATGGTTGCTTATCCCTCTTTTAACCACACTTGTATTTGAAAAGTCTCACTCCTAAATATTCAGGAAAATAGGCTTCCTACGTGTTAGATTTTGCAATCTATATTTCCTCAATTACTTAGGAATAGTCTTTTTAGGCATTTGTTTTTCATGACCGCTTGCCTATTTGCACTATTGGTTTTGGAAATTAATACGAGGGTGTTGAGATTTAAGAGATTTTATCCTCTATTTTTAGAACTGTAATTGTGATACAATACAGTGATGCATTTCACATCTGTAGTCTTTTTGACGTGCGAGGATTTTACTGCTAAAGTTCCTTGTAGCAGCGTTCATTACAACATTTAGCTTTTATATTTTTATTATTTATTGTGATTATTATGTCTTTAGACCAATCATTTGATTAAACACAAAATGGCCTTTCAATGGGCTTCTCAAATTGGACACAAATATAGAGTGGCATTTAATTTGTACTGATTACTTACTCGCTGTTGACACATTAAGGTAGCATTTATGAATTTGCTGCATTTTTGGGTTAAGGTGTTTTCTTTCTCAAATTTGGACACAAATATAGTGGCATTTCATTTGTACTGATTACTTGCTGTTGACACATTAAGGTAGCATTTATGAATTTGTTGCATTTTAGGGTTAAGATTTTTTCTTTCTCAAATTGGACACAAATATAGAGTGACATTTCATTTGTACTGATTACTGACTCGCTGTTGACATATTAAGGTAGCATTTATGAATCTGCTGCATTTTTGGGTTAAGGTTTTTTCTTTGGATATTTCGATATCTTCTTTCTGAGAGTTGGTTCCAAGCATTTATAAATTTGCTGCATTTTTGGGTTAAGGTTTTTCTTTGGATATTTTGACGTCTCCTTTCTAAGATTTGGTTCCAAATAATTTATTTTCTAATCACTGACCCATATTGCGAGCACAGTTTAGGAGCATTTCATTTGTGTTTGTGTTTATCACTCGCCCTTGATACAGTAATGTAACATTTATAAATTTGCTGGATTTTTGGGCTGATGTTTTTTCTTTGGCCCTAATGTGACGTTTCAATTTCTCCTAGATTTCTTTTTTCTAAGAGTCGGTTCCTAGTAACTGACCCATTTTTTAAGCAGTTTCATAAATACGTAGTTACTGGATTTTGTCTGAAGCCTGTGGCCATAGATAAGTTTAACTGCAAAACTTTAGTGATATATATTATAATTTTATAGTGTTGTGCGAGCCAAATCCAATGTCATTATATGTAAAATAAAACCTTGAAACTATAGATTTATAGTGTTGTGCAAGCCAAATCCAATGTCATTATCTTACCATTTTTTTGACGTCAAGATCACATTGTCTTGGGAAAAAGATCTGAAAATGAGTGCTCTGGAAATTAAACAACTGTCTAAATAAATTCTGGATTTATAATGCTCAAATACAGACATGTAATTTTATTTTAATCCATCTACATAAAAAGGAATGGGACAAGAGTCTCGCCAATAAGAACTAGTACTTGCCGCTTTTAGATGCGTTGAAGCCTGGAAGGAGTCTGCTTGATCTAGACTACGTAATGGATTTTCTCCCTTTCAGCAGTTGAAATTGAGGTGCAGGTGAGCACTGTTAGGTTTCTGTTCAACGTCAAACTCTCCATAGCGAGTGGGGATTTTACGACTTTTAGCAATTCCCATGTCTCCATTTGAGGCAGTGAAAAGGTTTTACCAGACTATTACTTGTAGGTTAGGTTGGCCTAGTGCTATAATCCCAGAGGGTTGTTGTGCAGATTAATGTTGTATCCCGATACATAATTTGATTGTCAATCTCCAATTTGTAACTATCACGATCTTGCTTTATTTCGATGCGCACCATCTCGAGTTAGCGTACATCTCTGAGGGAATAGCAAAGCACACAAAAGTCGTGCATCCCTGGAACTGATTTCGCACGAAGGCAAAGGCATTATCCTCTACAATATTTTCTGTGAGATTATTGATACGACTCTTAAAACATTGCCTGCCCAGCTTTTGCGTTGTGCAGGTAATGAAAGTAGATAACCAAGTATCCGTGTTTACTCTAATTGAAATTATATGCTGCTTTATTGGTATTTGCGTATGCTAGAAAATAACTGGTACCTACCATTGCCACTCTCCTCTATATGCCTTTGCCCCAGCTTGACAGGACAGCATTAAAGCAGATTGGGCCTTACTAGTTTGTCTACATGCAGCCATTTAAGTTTCTTACTATATGATTTCACACCAAAGATATATAATTCACATAGTCATAAGAATCGTTGTGCATACCCTTTATTGTTTTTGCCGGAAAAAGGGTTTATACATATATACAGACCCCAGAAAAGGTGAAGCATCCATTACAAACCAAAAAATCAGCGGTCTTCTGTGTAGCTTTATTTACCCTAATCTTGATTGAAAACATTTTGTGACTAGAACTAGTATGTCTTTGCCCCAGCTTGACAGGATAGCATTAAAGCGGATTGGGCTTACTAGTTTGTCCACATGCAGCCATTTAAGTTTCTAACTATATGAATTCACACGCAAGATATATAATTCACAAGTCATAAGAATCGTTGTGCATACCCTTGATTGTGTCTGCCGGAAAAAGGCTTTATACATATATACAGACCCCAGAAAAGGTGAAGCATCCAATACAAACCAAAAAATCCGCAGTCTTCTGTGTAGCTTTATATACCCTTTGAAAACATTTTGTGACTAGAACTAAAATGCGACCCTCATAAACTGGCTACCCTTCTTGATATAAAGATGTGCCCGAGAATTTATTACGAGTCATGTAACTTTAATGAAAACCAGAAGTAGACAAAGAGACATAAAACCAAAGATAGAAGTGGACACATATCTGCCCCTATAAATTGGCTACAGATCACTACAGTTTTGAGAAAACTGCCGCACTCTTCTTAGATTAAATATCATCTGATAAGTCCAATTCCTTTCATTACATTAATCTTCATATTGTAGAGGCTGCCTTAGATCTGCCTGGTGGTTGGGTTGTCATTGGATTGTTGCATTCTCTCCCACTTGTTTGCTGTTATGAATTCCTATTGGAGCTTTTTCGCCACAGCAATTGAACTTTGGGTTGTCATTGGATTGTTGCATTCTCTCCCACTTGTTTGCTGTTATGAATTCCTATCGGAGCTTTGTTGCCAGAGCAATTGAACTTTTGTTTAATTTTTTCGCATTCTCCCTCCGCTGCGTTACCAATAATTCGAATTTCAAATACTTGTTCTAGAGTAAGATGATGACTTGGTGAGCTTTACGTCATATAGCATCTAAGCTGGACTCTATGGCATCCTTGTTCTCTCCAATCACGGGAGGCACTAATCTAGTTGAATATTAACACTGTAATCTAATTAACCACTCTCCATTTCCTTGACCCAATGAGTCTTGAAATACTGTTCTTGTTTATTGACATTTCAACACTCTGAATTGTTTCTTTTATGTTCTCTTTTTCAATACCCGTTTCTATTCATGGCTTTGCTCAACTTAAATACCTCTCTTCACTTCATTGAGTGATTCACTGCTTGGCCACTCAAGACCACTATGTTCCAAATGGAATGCTACACCTCCATTTGCACTTATACCCTTCTTCCACTATGCAGTCTGACAATAGAAGAAACTTTCTTGCTCTAAATACTTTTAGGCACAAGTAGGTAAGTCATACTTTAACAATTCATTTTTCTTGCATTTCTATGCTTACACATAGAGATAAATCATCTACTCCATGAGTCGCACCTTATCTCATGATACCTTTTTTTCCTTATCTTGTAGAAAGCTTTGTAGTGTTCCCTACATTTGTACATTCAATGCTATGGAGTCCTCCCTTGACTCTTGGTGCATGCAAATGACATTCTTCACATGTTGGATTCATGTTCATGTGAGAGTTTATATTGATTCTCCTTTGCAATCCATTCAGACTCTGTAGCAGTTGAATACTAATCTTGCCCCTACTATTCTGAGTCCTTTGTCAACCTTTCAATACTTGTTCTGCAACCCTGTAGAGGGTTCCCTTTGCAGCTCTTTGATTCCTCAAATAATTGTATAAGCTTGACTTGCTTTCTTGTACAATTGAGATGGTTCATTTTAGGTTCCATCCATTTTTCATGCCTTGTCAAGCATAGAACCATTTTCTTCCTCATGCGTCTTCTTAGGAATTTCTCTTCTGAAGACCACTTCCCTATTTGTGTTTTTTTTGACTTGCCATCCCATTCCACCTTGAAAATGCACTTGGTACCCTTGAAATGTACGCATCATTCTCTATATGCATCAACAATTCCCTTTCATTGCTATCATAGTTCTGTAAGTGCTACAATATACTCCAAGTGGCTTGGCATCCACCTATGAAACTTTTTTCCACTTACCTCAACTATGCATGGACTTTTTCCAATTATGGAATCCAATTAATTTTTATGGATGATCTCTCATTGGAGTCTAATTGCATCCATATATAACAAAATTGCACATAATGGACTTTTCTCTCTCTCATCCATTGAGTGATTAACTCTTTCACCTTGTTCCTATTGAGCACTCTAAAAAAAAGGTGGATTTAGTTCTCTAATTATCCATAGAATAATCCATGGAGACATTGCACCTTACCTTCATATATATACATTATGCCCTACTTTATCAAAATACAAACTTCATGATTTCTCAATTTACGTACTTTATCAAAATACAAACTTCATGATTTCTCAATTTACGTGATTGAACCTGAATCATATCCTGACATTCTTCCTTTTTAACCTTTTATCTTATTGTGAAGAAGCCTTGAAATAAAAATATTTCTTTGAGTGTTTCTTTTCATCCTTGATACCAAGTTTCAAACCTTTTTATATGTTTTTTAAACCACTTTTCATATTCCCATGTTTTGCATCTCCATGTGTACCTAACGCACATGCAATATCATGAATTATATATGGTCTCTCTCACTCACTATCCACATTTGATATGCACATATGTTGTATATCATTATTTTATCACAATAAATTTTCATTGGAGGTCTTTCATAAAGAAATCACATCTTCATTTTGAAGAACTGCCCTTGCCTTTTAATGATATATGTAGATTTATCTTGCATCTTCCATGTATATATAGACCTCATTGTAAAAACCTTTTATATCCATAAGTAACCTTGTTCTTTTGATCAATGTGTTATACAACAACATTTAGTAGCTAAAAACTATAATTTACAATTCTAGGAATATATGCACAATTTTGCCCCTTTAAGGTCATTAGTCAACGTTCTTCTGATTTTCTTGCGAGTTTAGATGCTTAATTCACAATTTTGGGTGTATATATGGATTTTTCTATCCAAGAGATTTCCAATGACTACTTTCTTTCCCAAATTTGAGCTTTGAGCAGATATTTATAATCATCTGAATATTGCTAATTTACCCCTTTGGCACGCTTTTAATTCTGGTGCAATTAATCCTAGACACCAAGTAAATCTGTCAGGAACCAAAAAAACTTTTGTACGACACACAGAGATAATAATCATGTCAAGGAATTCATAAAAAAATCTCAAATTGTTAATATGAGGCTCCATTCGAAAACGACATCAATTTGTAAATGACAAATTTTCCCTTTTCACCCTTTTTTCCAAACTTGGGAATTTTTAGGCATCTCTCAAATTGTGTGTGTTTTGAAAAAAATTCACTAAACTAAAGTTATCGGGCTTGATGGTTAGACAAAATGTTGAGTAAATGAATTTTTCCAGTTTTTCTATTTGGGGACCCTTTTCCTTTGAAAATCCCCCAAAAGTGGTCCATAACAGTGAATTTTCATCTATTTCAGCATCCCCATTCCAAACCCCTTAGAACGTATTCAATTCCTTCACGAGTTATTTCTACGTCTACTTTTTGGACTCCCTCCAAGAATTTCAATTTAATCTGGATCTTTGGCAATGATCTGGACTTATATCTTTAAAAAATACTATTTTGCAATTTCTGACAAATCGAAGAAAAATGGGCACTGGCCTTCTATGGCACTTCTATATATCTCCTCATTGTAGACAAAACCCATAAGTTTCATGTCAATCTGACTTAATCTGCTTTAGTTGTGGCCAAAATAAGAAAATTTGCTCTAGTTTTTTAAACTGAAGGACAATTTTTCCCTAGTGGTTTTGAGGTCAAGTTTAGTATATATATATGAGGGGATAGCGCCTCATTTGGACACACTTGCTACTTTGAGTTTTTTTTCCCTATTGTCTGAGATTTTTGACCTGTTGTCTAAGGGTTTCGTCTTGAGGTTTTTCAACTTGTTATCTAAGGTTTTCGCCTTGATGTCTGATGTTTTCGGTCTGAGGTTTTTCGGCCTACTCTGTATGAGAGTTTCGGCCTGTTGTATGAGGTTTTAGTCCTAAGGTTTTTCAGCCTGTTTGAGGTTTTCGACCCGAGGTTTTTCACCCTATTGTCTGAGGTTTTCGTCCTGTTGTTCTGAGGCCAATTTTTGGCCATTTCAGCTGGGTCTTTTGGCTAAGAAACTAGAATCTTATTCTAAGGCATAAACCCTAGGGATGTTGGGCATCTTAAGAGGGTTTGTTGATGTTTTGATTAGTTCTTGAGCCTGTTATAGTTGTCCTTTTCCTATAGTGTTTTCACAGTCATCCCTGCAGTCTTATTTGGCATGATCATAGTCCCATAAAGAGATCTTCCCTGAGGGTTTGATCAATGAATTATGAGTGCATTTCTGAGGATACACGGGAGGAAGGCAACATCAACAAATTTGGTACTATTGTTCTTGTTTTATCCTTTTGCAGTTTGGTTTCACTTCTACAGTTGTGTCAATATTTCAATCAGATCTGGTTTATGTATGTTATTTATACACTGCTAGTTTTGTGTTAAATTTGTTGGCTATCTGGGTCATTTATTATTGTTGGGTTATGCATGCTTAATTATGCTTTGTTGGTCATGATTTTCTTGTAGATAAAATTTTGAAAAGAATATATTTTTATTTCTAAGTTAGTCTATTATTTAGCCCTTAATTTCTAACATGGTATCAGAGCTTAGGGCGTGAAAAGAGCTCATGTGTGGCAGAGTTTTGAGCCTGCGTTGATTCTCTATTAAGTGTTTGTAAATAAGGTTAGTTGTAAGCTTGTTATGACCAAGTTTTTTCTGTTTTCAAATCTCAACATGGCTTCATCTTCAATCAAAGTAGAAGACAATCTTGAAGGGGCTTCAAACTTCAATGCCTAAAAAACTAGGGTCATGAACATCCTAGAGGAAAGTGATCTGGATGAGTTGGTTACCAGAGTAGTGGAAGAACTTGCTTGAAATGAAGGAAGAGCATCGTATAAGAAGAGACAGGCCAAAGCCAAGAGGGTCATTTTTTACTTAGTTAAAGATAGTATGATGCCTCTCATTGCTCACTTAAGAACAACAAAAGAATGGTTTGATGCCTTAGTAAATTTGTATGAGAAGAAGGCTCCTACCCATAAGAGGACTTCGAAGAAACAATTGCGTACATTAAATATGGGAAATGATAAAACCATCTCCGCCTTCTTTTCCAAAATTTTCTAAACAAGAGATCAGCTTGCGGCAATTGGTGTTGTTGTAGATGATGATGACTTGATACACACAACAATGGATGGTCTTCCAAAATCATTGGAGACATTCCTCTCATCTGTGAATGGAAGAGAAGTTCAACCTAACTTCGAGATATTATGGCATGATTGCTTGGAAGAAGAGGGCATAATTAAAAGCAGAAATGAGCCCCACTATGAAAGATCATGCTCTTTCCGCTAAGGCCAAGAATGGAAAAGATTTTCTCGGCACAAAGGCAAAGGTAAGAAACCTTAAGATAAACACTCTCACCCCCACTCTCAATTGTCTAAAGTAAAATGTTATAACTATAACAAGTTAGGACATTATGCAAGGGACTGCAAAAATCTTATTTTAAAGCAGAAACAAAAAGACGAATTTCATGCCTCGGTTGCAGCTGAGGAAGAAGAAGAATCTGAGAAAAAGAGAACTAGAGCTGCCACCAAAGATAAATAACAGTGAAGAGAGCCTCATCTTGTATCAACATTGTCTGGGTCTATCACCAACTCAATGGACACTTTGTTAGTGGACAACGGGGCTTCGAGACACATGGCAGGGCACAAGAAGACTCTTCTAAATTATAGAGAGAATAAGTTTAATGCAAAAGTAGAACTGGGTGATGATGGTACTTATAACATCAAAGGAGTTGGCTTAACTTCTTTCCAGCTTCAATCAAGTAATGTTTTACATGTTGAAGAAATTCCTTATGTTCTTGGTTTAAAGAAAAATCTCATTTCAATTCCAGTTCTAGAAAGTAAAGGGTATGCTATAAGCCTTCTCAAAAGGAAAGGCTCTTATGTGGCCCTCAAATGAAAGTATGAGCTCAACCATGGTGATTAGGGTTCAAGATGTTGAAATAATGTAACTGCAAAGTGTATTCTTATTATTATTTGATATATTATTCATTGGATCAATCCCCATTGTAGATTGATCATGTCGGCTATTGTATAAGGACCAAATGCTCTTTTGTGGATTGGTCATAATGTAATTGTAAAAGGCAAAAGAAGAAGTTGTCCCCAGAATATATCAAGAGGCCCCGAAATATAATAAAAGTGGTTATAACCACCCAGTTTGAGAAGTCCACCCTGCTAGTGAAGAGACACTTCACACGTGCCAGATTTGTATAAATAAGGAGGCTAGCGCTTCACTTAGACACACACCTCACTTGTTCATTGAGAGACAAGTTTTATAACTGTAGTTGAAGAAGAAGGAGAGAGAGTGGCGCATCTTTTGGGAGAGGATCTTCTGTATTAGCTTAAGCTATCTCTTGGCATTGTATTGGCTATCTATAATAAGGAAGTTTCGCTGGGTTTTCTTCCCCTAGAGGGTTTCTCAGGATAAATGGTGTGTCTCTTGTGATTGTGTATTTCTCAGTGATCTTGTCTTATGTTGTTGTTATCTATTGAAATGCATACAACTATAATAATGGCTTAAACATTAACACAAGAAGGTGGACTTTATAAAGTCTTAGGTCAGTTTATTCAAGCATTGGCTCATGAAATGATTCAACCCCTGCAAACTATGGCACAAAAGGTTTGGACACCTCAACTACAATGCTCTTCTAGGTTTGCAAAAGATGGTAACACGTATGCCGGTTTTTCATTTTGAGCATGATAGTGTTTGTAGAGGCTTTGATCTTAGTAAAAATACAAAGAAAGAATATCCTCACAGTAGAAGAAGAGCCAATGGTATTTTAGATCTTATTCATTCCGATCTATGTGGACCTATGATTGCTCCACCCATGAATGGTTGTATTTATTATATCATTTTTATTAATGATTTATTTTCTGAAAACTTGGATTTATTTTCTGGAAACTAAAGATTAGTCTTTTAGTAAATTTCAGGAATATAAGAATCTTGTTGAGAATTACACACGCAGAGATATACATGTTTTCAGAATAGATAATGGAAAAGAGTTTGTCTCCCATAAGTATGATGATCTATGCCGAGCTTCTCAGATTAAGAGGGAGCTAACAATGCCTTACAATCCCCATCAGAATGGAGTTGCAGAAAGAAAGAACAAGATGATTTGTGAGGCAGACAAAGCTATGATGTATGATCAGGTTCTTTTGTTGTCCCTTTGGGTCGAGGCTGCTAGTACTATAGTCTATTTACAGAGCATGTGTCCTCACAAAGCCTTGGAAGAAAAACCTCCAAAAGAAGTCTTCACAGGTAAGAAGCCTTTAGTTGATCACTTGAGAATTTTTGGTAGTCCTGTTTACATTCATGTACCAAAAGAAAAGAGGACTAAGTTAGAGCCCTCTGGAAAGAAAGACACATTTTGGGGGTACATTGAAAGCTCAAAAGCATACTGGATTTATATTCCAGGTCAGAAATATATTGAGGTCAGCAAAGATGTGACCTTTGATGAGGAAGCAACATTTCGATGCTCTAGAGAGTTTCCTAGTGATGCAGAGGAGCAAGAAGCTCCATCTTCAGAACACTCAATTTGTGAACATTCAGAGGAGCAGAGGGAGGACGCCAGAGACCTTTCAGTGGATCCCATAAGAGATTCCATTGAGATACCCCTAGAGGCACCTCCTGCCAAAAAGAGGCCAGCTTGGTGTCGATAAATTTTAAAGGAAGCAGAGAAGCATGCATTACCAAAGGGTACTTTCAGAGAAAGTAAGAAGCCAAATAAATACTCAGGTTTGATTGCTCAGTTGAATCATGTGATTAACTCATAACCTTCCACCTTTGATGAGGCTGCCAAACACAGTGTGGAAGGATGCCATGGTAGAAGAGTATGAGTCAATATTAAATAATGATGTATGAGAAGTGGTCCCAAGACCACAAGGAAAATCAGTTGTGACTTCTAAATGGATTTACAAAATAAAGTATGCAACAAACGACAATGCTGAAAAATACAAGGCTAGATTTGTGGCTCGTGGTTTCTCTCAGAAATAGGGAATATGTTTTGATGAGATCTTTGCTCTCGTTGCCAGGTATACCTCTATCAGAGTTATTATTTCACTTGCTTCAATTTTTGGTTGGAAACTTCAACAAATGGATGTTAACACTAATTTTCTTAATGGTGAAGTAGAGAAAGAGGTTTATATAGAGCAGCCAGAGGGTTTTGTGATCCATGGGAAGGAATCCTATGTCTGCAAACTCAAGAAAGCCTTGTATGGATTGAAACAGGCTCCAAGAGTTTGGTATGGAAGAATTGACAATTTTCTTCAGAAGCTTGGTTTCTCCAAGAGTATAGCAGATCCCAACCTTTACATAACGGTTGTATAGAATCATCCGATGATCTTGGTTTATATGTGGATGATTTGTTCCTTACTGGTGAGGAACATCTGATAGCTTAGACTAACAGGGAGATGTCAACAGAGTTTGAAATGAAGGACTTGGGTCTTATGCGTTATCTTCTTGGTTTAGAGGTGTGGCAGAGACCTGGTGAGATCTTTCTCTCACAAGGTAAGTATGCAGTTGATGTGCTTCACGAATTTGGGATGCTTGACTGTAAGTCCATGACCAGACCTATGATTTCTAACCCGAAAAAGTTACATGATCAAGCTACATGTTTAGATCTAGAAGACCCTAGAGTATATCGTGTCCTTTATGTATTTAGTACACACCAGGCCAGACATTTGTTATGTAGTGAATGCCCTCCATCAATTTATGTGTGAGCCAAAACACATTCATATGGTTGTTGCTAAGCATATTCTCATATATGTTAGGGGGACCATAGCCTATGGGCTCAAATACACTTCTAGTGGAGGTGTAATGCTTCATGGCTATTCAGATTTAGATTGGATGGGCAATACAGTGGACCAGAAGAGCACTTCCGAATATTGTTATAGTTTGGGTTCAACTATGATCTCCTGGTCCAGTGGGAAGCATGGCTCCATAGCCCAAAGCACTGTAGAAGCATAATACATTGTTGCAAGTGTTGCTAGTAGAGAAGTAGTGTGGCTCAGAAAGCTACTATCATATTTGTTATGTGCTAAGTTGGAACCCACAGTAATTCACTGTGATAACCAGAGTTGTATAACGCTCTCAGAGAATCATGTGTTTCATGACAGATCGAAACACATTGGGATAATATATCACTATGTTTGGGACATGGTGCAAAATAACATTCTCAGTACTCAGTGTGTTCTGACTGCGGAACAAACTCCAGATATATTGACCAAGCCCATGTTGACACAGTTTGTGTACTTTTGAGACAAGCTTGATGTTGTTGAGAATGCCTCTCTTGCTGAGAGGGAGTGTTAAAATTAATGCAGCTGCAAGAGTCATTTTCCAAGAGGATGGAAAAGACCCTAGTTGTGATCTAGGGCCCCTAGTGCACTCCTGGGGTTCTTAGTCTGGGACGAAGCAGTTAGAGCCATGGAAAAAGACCCTAGTTGGGCCCCTAGTATATTTTTAGGGTTCTTGGTCGATGACCAAGTAGTTTGATGACATAAGCTCCTAGGTGTGTTCTAGGGCCCCCGAATGTGTTCTGGGGTATCCTGGTCTGGGACCAAGCAAATTCTTGGTCCAATACCACGCTGATATGATGTGTGACCTTCTTCTCTCTTAGGATGGTCTATGTGACCTAAGAGGAGTTAAGAAGAAATGCATGATCACATCATAAGCCTTCCATGTATGCAGTGATGATGAAAAGCTCCTAATATGTTTTATGAGACATATGTGGTCTATATGTCTTAAGTGGACGTTGGTGGTTACCCTTGATGTAATGTTGTATTGTTCCTTTTATGTGTTAAGTCAACCCTCCTTTATGTTTTAATTCGGCCCTCCTTTTATGTGTAAAACGACCCTCCTTTATATGTCATGTCGTCTCATTATATTTATACTTTATATATGTTATTTTATTGTTATATGTAAAGTCTACCCAGACAAAAGAAGTCTGGTCGACCCTAGTGGTTTTGAGGTCACATTTAATATATATATATATATATATATATGAGGGGATAACGCCTCATTTGGACAGACTTGTTGCTCTGAGTTTTTTGCCCTACTGTCCGAGATTTTCATCCTGTTGTCTAAGGGTTTCAACCCGAGGTTTTTCATTCTGTTGTCTTAGGTTTTTGGCCTGAGGTTTTTCGGCCTGCTTTCTTTGAAATTTTCACCCTGCTGTCTGAGGTTTTCGGCCTGAGGTTTTTCAACCTGTTGTTTGAGGTTTTCATCCTGCTTTTCTGAGGTCAATTTCAGGGCATTTCAGCTGGGTTTTTTGGCTAGGAAATTGGAATCTTATTCTAAGGCATAAACCATGGGGATGTTGGGCATCTTAAGAGGGTTTGTTGATGTTTTGATTAGTTCTTGAGCCTGATGTAGTTGTCCTTTTCCTTCAGTGTTTTTCCATTCACACCTGCAATCTTATTTGGCATGATCACAATCCCATAAAGAGATTTTCCCTGAGGATTTGATCAATGAATTAGGAGTGCATTTTTGAGCATACACCGGAGGAAGGAAACATCAACAAATCTGGTACTATTGTTCTTGTTTTAGCCTTTTGCAGTTTGGTTTTGCTTCTACAGTTTTGTTAATATTTCAATTAGATCTGGGTTATGTATGCTATTTATACACTGCTGGTTTTGTATTAAATTTGTTGGCTATCTGGTTCATTTATTATTGTTTGGTTATGCATGCTTAATTATGCTTTGCTGGTCATGAATTTCTTGTAGATAAAATTTTGAAAAGAATATATTTTTATTTCCAAGCTAGCCTACTGTTTAACCCTTAATTTCTAACAAATGCCAAATAGAAAAAACTTGAATTGCTTATAAAATTGTTAGAAAACCTTACCTAAATTAAAATTACTAATCTGTGGATTGGCAGATACTTTTACATATAGTCATATTGAAAAACTTGAGCCAATGCCAAATAGAAAAAACCTGAACTGCATTATAAAACTGTCAGTAAACCTGTCACTTCTCCTTATCCTCCAAACATATTGTCTAGACACATTTCCATGCCCAACATCTATATAGCAATAAGATATTTCAATGATACTTCACGAGTACTAGTAAGGCCCTATGAATCTAATTAACTATCAACTATATCTACAAACACATAAGATCATTCCAGAGATCTTGATTGCAATACACAAGAAGGAACTTACTGAGCTTGAGCAACAGAGATAAGCATTATCGGTGAGTTGAGTTTACTTATCCGAAGCTCGATTTGCCACATACATTCCTGCAAGACATTATGAAATAATTGAAATTTTAAATATTATAGATCAATTACAGTACAAAAGTAGAATTAGATAGATGCAAAGACAATTCAAAGATCAACTTAGACATATGCTTATCAATTGTTTGAGCTTTATCAGATTATGTTTCGGTTGAATTGGAACCTTCAACTGACAACTTAAAGCACCTGTTACAACTCATATTGTATAAGGTTCCATCTTGTGATTCTCATCACATTGATGGAGATTTGCTTCTTATTCCTTGGAAATCCTGGACTGACTTGGGGGGATATATCTTCATGAAGCCCCTTCTCTTTATAGCATTATATCATTTGATGGATATCTTTGGATGGGAGAGTCTCACTTCTCCTTAGTTGGATGGTGATTGTGCTTGGTTCCCTCTTCATGGTTGCATATCTTTGGTTGATGGAGCTTTAGAGTTTATGGTCTTGATGCTTTGGATTGATGGTTGTGAGATGCTCTTTGGTGCTATGGTATATCGTTGGTGGATGATTACATTGTTCATGGTTGGCCTATCCTAACACTCATACATCTCATGGTCTCCTTTTATTATGATGTTGGCTTACGATGGACAAATCCTACAGGTAAACAAACCACATACCTCATTGCTAAATCAATTGGCACAAACCCACATTGATATCCAACAATGACAAAATTGGCAGGTCTGCCACTAGGGGACAAATACTAGATCACATAACTAAGTCCAGGACCACAAACCTAAATTAAAATTACTAATCTGTGGATTGGCAGCCACTTTTACATATAGTCATTTTGAAAAACTTGGCCAATGCCAAATAGAAAAAACTTGAGCTACATTATAAAACTGTCAGAAACCTGACCTAAATTAAAATTACTAATCTGTGGATTGACATAAACTTTTACATATAGTCATTTTGAAAAACTTGAACCAATGCCAAATAGAAAAAACTTTAACTGCATTATAAAACTGTCAAAAAAACCTGTAACTTCTTATCCTCCAACCATATTGGTTTGATGGGGTCACTTCCACATTTCATTCCACAAGTTAGCCATGCATAGCTTCAGGCCCATGAGTTATAACATGGGATGTGCACATTAATTACATTGGGCCGTGGGTCCTAGCTAATTACAAGGTTCGTGAAGCCACCTACCACATGTAGTCACATTACTGCCCTGAGCCGAGATTTCAATGGAATAGTTATGGTATGGGTTCGTCCACACACATTTTATGTTGAGTTGTTTTTCTATTGATGGAGTTGGCTTCGACTAAGTTATAGGACATGGCTGTCCCTTATGGACCGTGTCTTCGTGCAGCTTTATGGATGCTATTCACATTTGGTTGGTGCCATACGATGAAGTATTGAAGCCATGAGCCATACGATGAAGTATTGAAGCCATGAGCCATGGATGGGGTGACATACGCTAAGGAGCCACCATGTTAAACCATAGTTCCTTGCCTTCTTTGTCCACGACTCAATGCCTTAATTCACGCGATGGCTTGTTCACATAAGAAATAACATATAAGTGGAAGTGGTATGGAGTCGTAAGTTACATTGGAAGGATGTCATACGACACACGTGGGAGCTACATTATTTTCTCATCAAATTAAGAAAGTAATTTTTGCCACTCATGGAGAGCCTTATGGCATATTTATCGAAGACTAGCAATTTCTCTTATGCTTTATGGAGGACCTTGGAGCACCTATTAAAGTCAATTAACCAAATTAAGGAGGTTATTACATTCTTGGCTATTTTTGGAGGTGGTTCCTAACCAACTCCATTATTTTATTATTGTTGAA
>ML860320.1:6896-24875 GCA_009831015.1 Picea engelmannii
ATTGAATGAAGAGTTGGTGAAAGAATTGTGTGAAGAACCCGGTTTGGACAGAAGCTTGAGGACTCTATTTGGTCTATCGAGAGGAATTGGATCTTCTTCATGCAAGTACAAAGAAATTGTGTGTGTTGAAACTGAGGGTCACTGAAAGGAATCTTGCGACATCAAGGTGATTAGTTTGTATCTTATACTTTCAATTAATATGATACAGTGGCATGTACCTTTCCCATAAAGTCACTCTTACTTTATTGTGTAATTCCTTGATCATATGCATAAGTTGACGTTGAATGTACTTTGCTATCTTCACTTTGATTGGTTTTTATTGTCTTGGACTTGACTTCACGAGAGCACCAGAGCAAAGCGGGAACAACAGAGACCTAAGGAAGCGATATAAAGGTATGTCACTTATTCCTTCCTATTGGTAGATTCAATGATTACAACTTAGGGAAAGAGTCGTGTCCTATCCTGTTTTGTTCTAGATCCAGGTGGATCTAGGGAGATCTATTAGTGTTTGCACTTACCGATTAGTCCTATAACACCTGCTACCTTTCAAAGGGTTGTCTTGGCTATTTTCTCTTATTTGACCAATGATTGTGTGGAAGTCTACATGGACGACTTCACGGTATATGGGGATGATTTCCAACAAGCATTGGATAATTTTAAGAAGGTACTGGTTATATGTAAAGAGACCAACCTCTAACTCAGTCATGAAAAATCGAGAATGTTGCTTACTGAAGGAATTGTTCTATGTAACCACATCTTCATTACAGGAATAAGAGTGGACCCTACCAAAATCGACATTATTTCCCAAATTAAGATCCCTATCTCACAAAAGGAAATCAAAAGTTTCTTAGGGCATGTCAGCTACTATAGGAGGTTTATTCAAAATTTTACAAACCTAGATGCCCCCCTTTTCAAACTACTAATGAAAGATGCTGAATTTTGTTGCGATTAGCAATGCCAAATCTCCTTTGAAATCTTAAAAGCAAAAATTTCAAGTGCCCCTGCTTTGAGAGGTCCAAACTTGTCTCTTCCTTTCCATATATGTACATATGCCTCAGATACCTCTTTGGGAGCTGTATTAGGACAAAGGGAAGGGCATATTCCTTATGCTATATACTTCATTAGTAAGAACCTCTCCCCTACTAAAGCAAACTATAATTTCACAGAGAAATAATTTTTATCAGTAGTACATGCCATCAACAAGTTTAGACACTATATAACAGGATACAAAGTTTTTGTGTAGACTGACCACTCAACTATCAGATTTCTAATGAATAAACCTGTTACAAATGCTAGATTAACTAGATGGTTGTGTTACTACAAGAATTCAATATCACTATCATAGATAGGCCTGGAAGAGACAACTTGGTCATTGATTTCTTGTCTACACTTATCCATACAGGTGACAGTACTCCAGTAGATGATGATTTTCCGAATGAGAATTTATTTTTCATTTCTACTTTCACCCCTTGGTATGAAGATGTAGCCAACTATTTAGTAATCGGAAAGCTACCTCAAGGTATGACATCCAGAGAAAAACATAGAATCATTCAGCTAAGTGCCAATTATATGTGGCATGAGGATACCCTATACCAAACAGGACCTGATTTGGTAATCAGAAGATGTGTCTGGGAAGATGAAATGAAGGATATCTTTAGAGCATGCCATGATGGCCCATGTGGAGGCAACTTCACTGACAAAAGGACAGCTTACAACATTCTACAATCTGGCTATTATTGGCCGACCATTTTCAAGGATGCAAAAAAATACGTGGCCAAATGCGATGATTGCCAAAGAATGGGAAAACCTACATCAGTCGACGAAATGCCACTCCAAGCCCAAGTAGTAATTGAACCCTTTGAAAAATGGGCCTTAGATTTTGGAGGACCTATCAATCCCATGTCCTGCAGAAAAAAATACATATTAGTTTGCATAGACTATGTAACGAAATGGGTAGAAACCAAGGCCTTGTATTCAGCTAATGAACAATTTGTTGTAGACTTTCTCTTTGAGGAAATTTTCACTTGTTTGGGGGTACCTCCGGAAATAGTCACTGACCAAGGGACACAATTCACCTCAAATTTGGTCAAGGATCTTCCCGAACAATACAAGATCAAACACAAAAATTCTTCTCTCTATCACCTCCAAGCCAATGGCCAAGTGGAATCGACCAACAAAGTGATAGAGTCCATCCTCACTAAGACTGTTCAACCGCATCACAAAGACTGGGTTGATAGGTTTCCTGAGGCCTTGTGGGCCTACAGGACAGCCTTGAGAAATACAACAGGCCATACAACTTATGATTTGGGGTATGGGAAGCAGGTACTACTGCCCATAGAGTTTTAGGTAAAGACCTCAGAACTACCATGCAATTAGGAATGGACCTGAACAAAGCTCAAAAATAGAGGCAATTACAATTGAATGAGCTTGATGAGATAATACAAGATGATCTACAAAGAACCACCCTGATACAAGAGCAAAGGACCAAATGGCATGACAAGTACATTAAAAATAATTCCTTCCAGCCATGTGATTGGGCCCTCCTATATGATAGTAGATTCAAACATTTTAAAGGCAAATTGTCTACCAGATGGATGGGGCCCTATGAGGTTGATATAGTTTATGACAATGGTTCAGTAAGGATAAAGACTATTGATGAAAATCAGACTTCCCTTGTTGTAAATGGGCATCGACTGAAGGTTTATCACAAACCTTTGTCAAAGAAGGATTTTATTAAAAATGTTCTTCAGACTTCTGAAATGCAACTAGTAAGCAAGAGGGTTTCTCCTCCTGCTGATCTACCATAGTAAGTTCAAAATGCATAAATTCATTTTCTGTACATAGGTGTGTCATGAGATGAATTTTTTCTTTATTTTTGGTGTAACTAACAAAGGAAAAAGAAAAAAAAAAATTAGTGGTGTTCCCATGTAAATAAACAAATAAGGAGGACAACTACTAGAGAGAGTCTTCTTTAAGTTTTTCAGACTCTTTAAAATTTAAAATACCGGTGAGCAGGAACTTTCCTGGGCTCAATAAAAATCCACGGGACAGTATAGAGAGTCTTCTTTAAGTTTTTCAGAATCTTTAAAATTGAAAATACCGGCGAGCAAGAACTGGCCCGGGCTCAATAAAAATCCACGGGGCAGTATAGAGAGTCTTCTTTAAGTTTTTCAGACTCTTCAAAATTGAAAATACTGGCGAGCAAGAACTGGTCCAAGCTCAATAAAAATCCACGGGACAGTATAGAGAGTTTCCTTTAAGTTTTCCAAACTCCATAAAATTGAAAATACAGACGAGCATTAACTAATCTAGGCTCGATAAAAATCCACAGAAAAGTAGTAGTTAGGATTATTATTGTATTGTAATAAAAGAGGAAATGCCAACAAAAGTGTGGTCACCTTGGTTCCAGAAGAAGAGGAGTTTTGTCATCTCAGTCACTAGTCATTACAGAGTACCCTCTTGTTACAAATCTTTCATGCATTATTCCTCTATAAAATTTGGCAACTACATGGTTTTTCAGACGAATTTGACCACAGAACACCAACTATTCCTATAAATCACTGTCACCAGAATCAGTGTCAAGATTTTCAAGCACTAGAAAAATGTTCATTTTTTGTGCTTATCTCATATCAATTATCACCTCTATGTTCATCCGGTATGAAGGGCCACCCCTATACCAAATCATCTCGTTGTGCCTATCTGATACCGGATCCTATCCAGTGTAAAAGAAGGGACCCTGCGCTATTCTGGAACTAATTACCAATTTTACACACAGGTGATCCGACACTCAAGTAATCCAGTACTCAGGTGATCCCATACCAACTACAAATTCTACACACAGGTGATCCAATACTTAGATTATCCCATACCAATTTCAACTCGGCACCTAGGCGATTTGGTACTTAGATGATCTGGTACTGGTAAGAATACGACGGGTAACTTTCATCATGTTTCCAAGTCACTATCCAATTATTAGTGCTAGGAAATACATATTCAACACTTTTTTTTCATGTTATTTAAAGGAATTAGACTAAATATGCATTTAGAACATCTAATTTGTCACAACCCCACTAAGGGAACTAATATTTTTCGGCTTTTTCCTTCTTTTCACCGAGGAACAGAATCCCCGAATTCCTATGGGGCCTGATGCAGACCCTACCATCCCTTACCCTTACCCATGTGATCATTGGCTATGACCACGGGCCTTACCAGATGGGCGTTTCCATCTTTCGCAATTTAGAAAATCGTGATGCATGTGTTCCCCTACTCTCTTATCTCTTGAAGTGCCGAAATCTGAAAGGGGCCAACAGTTTGTCATATCTAACAATGCCTTGGATTAAAACCTGGCATCCCACTTTTTGGAGTTTCGTGTACCGGGTTTTCCTAGTAGAAGAGGACGAGGGGTTCATACCCTTCAGTTTTCCGGGTGTCAAAACACCGAAAACCAAATCTACATGAACTAAGCTATATTGGGATTTCACAAGTCGGGAATTTGGGACTGGCCTGTACCAAGGACTTGCTTCTAGATATCCCGGGTACCGAAATACTGAGGCATCAAGACTTCTCCGTGATATTATTATTTTGGGGTTTCGCAAGTCGGGACTTCTCGACTAGCGAGTACAAGGGAACTGACCCTTGGGTTTCCTGGGTGCCAAAACATCGAAACATCCAACCTCTAGACACACTATGTCATTTCGGGGTTTCGCAAGTCGGGATTTCGGGATTGGAGAGTACAAGAGACTTGCCCTTAGATATTTTGGGTGTTGAAACACCGAAACATCCAAACTCTAGACACACTATGTCATTTTTGGGTTTTGCAAGTCAGGATTTCAGGATTGGCAAGTACAAGAGACTTTCCCTTAGATATCTCGGGTGCCAAAACACCAAAACATCCAAACTCTAGACACACTATGTCATTTTGGGGTTTCGCAAGTCATGATTTCAGGATTGTTGAGTACAAGAGACTTGCCCTTAGATATCCCAAGTGCCAAAACACTGAAACACCGTATCTCATCCGCGCTATTATCATTTCAGGGTTTCACAAGTCAGGGTTTCGCGATATGCGTAGACAAAAGGTCTCGCACTTAGGTTTCATAGGAGCCGAAACTCCGAACCACATATCCTCTAAACTTACTTCAGGGTTTCGCAAGTCGTAATTTCAGGACTAGTGAGTACAAGAGACTTACCCTTAGATATCCCGGGTGTCGAAACACCGAAACACCGTATCTCATCCGTGCTATTATCATTTTGGGGTTTTGCAAGTCGGGGTTTCGCTATATGCACAGATAGAAGGTCTTGCAGTTAGGTTTCCCGGGAGTCGAAACTCCGAACCATATATCCTCTAAACTCACTTCGGGGTTTCGCAAGTCGTGATTTCATGATGTGCGATGACAAGAGGTCTCGCATATGGGTTTTCCGAGTGCTGAAACATCGAAACACACACACACACACACACACACACACACACACACACACACACATATATATATAGATAACACTAAGTTCATTTCGGGGTTTCTCAAGTCGGGAATTCGCAACATGCGAATACAAGGAAACTTGCCCTTGGGTATCCTGGGTGCCAAAACGTCGAAACACCAAACTCTCACCACGCTATATCATTTCGAGGTTTCGCAAGTCGGGATTTTGTGACATGCGAAGACAAGGAAACTTTCCCTTGGGTATCCCAGGTGCCGAAATGCTGAAACACCAAACTCTAACCACGCTATACCATTTCGAGGTTTCGCAAGTCGGGATTTCGCGACATGCGAAGAAAAGGAAACTTGCCCTTGCTTATCCCAGGTGCTGAAACGCCGAAACACCAAACTCTAAGGGAACCATTCTTTCTTGTGCAAGGTTTCCAAACTTATGCCATAAAATCCTTCAACGGATTCTTAGGTAATTATCACCAGGCTTGGTGACCTGACTGAAAGGCCTTCTTAAATTATCAAGCTATGAAATATGTGATAGGGGTGAGGTAAGCTTAAGTATTTATTTAAAAATGGTTGTCCTTTCAAGGAACTCACTCTGACTCTGGAATATGATGGAGCTTCCCAAAAGGAGGTGCCTTCGGGAAAACAAACTAGGGCATATCATGGGTTATGAACATGTGACAACTCTCCACGAGACGAGCTCAAATCTGAACTTATACATTCTATACGTAAATCGATTATAGTCATATAAGTATAAGCACACATTCATTGTTTCTGATTGAAATACCAAAAAAACACTTCTATATAGAAATCAATCATTTATAAGTGTACAAACATGAGTAGGCATCCATTATATTTAATTCAATATGCGAGATGTAAACACTTATTAGAAAGAACACCAAGTGGGGCACGACTGCTGAGAGGGGTGCTCGTTTCCACCCAACCGTAGGCTCAGTGACTCCAAATAGATTTACCACTAGACAACCCCAAGCTAGACCACGATGCTTTGAGACTCAGTCCCTTACTTCCCACTTGTCGAAAGTCCAGGACGAAGGTTACTCTCCTTCTCCTCTGCTCATGACTCACTATATTTTTCAGAGTTCCTCTGGTTCTCCTTCTGCAATCCCCTATCGCATGCCCCCTCCACACACTTCCTTTCTTGCTTTGTCCTGTAAGGTTGCGTGTGGCACAAATTCCCCTGCAGTGGTCAGGTCTAAGGGATTCTACGGATGGGTGGTTCACCCCCATCCCCTCATTAACTCATGAGGAAACTCACCACCTACCATCCTAGCGAGTAATTCATTCCAAGGCCAGAGAGAATCTTTGGTCTTTGAGCCAGTAAAGACCAACATGGTATTGGTTTGGTGGAAGTTAATGCCACCATTCTAGGTGCCTTCCACCACCTTTCATCTGCCATCGTGGTCTCTTTTTCAGCACATCACCCTCTTAGTAGTCATGCAACATATATATACACACATCATTTACATTCGTCGACCCTTTATATAGGGTCCGTCAAATCACAGATTCACATCTTGGAGTTTGCCATAATTCTTGGCCAATATAGTTATTTTTACAGACCGGGGGAAACAAGGTGTTACAGTTCCTTCCCCATTAAAGGAACATCATCCTCGATGTTCTATCTATCAATAGAACGTGTAAGTACAAAAGTAAACAAAATTGGATATGCTTGTTTCATGGCATCTTCCATTTCCCAGGTAGCCTCATCTGGGCCAAAATGTTTCCACTGCACCTTGACCTGTGCAATGGTTCGGTTCCTGAGCAGGGTTTCCTTTCTGTCCAGTATGCATTGAGGTTCTGGTAGGAATTCTCTCTTCGGTTCCACCTGGATCACAGACCAGTCAATTATATGATTAGAATCATGTACATATTTCTTCAATAATGAAACACGGAAAACATTATGTTCTTTTACTATGGGAGGAAGTGTTATCCTATAGGCTATAGGTCCCACTGTATCTAGAACTTCAAAGGGTCCATAATATTGAGGTGCCAACTTGGCACATGCTCCCATCTTTAGGGAAATCTTCCTGGGCCTAACCCTGAGGTATACATGGTCTCCCGCCTTGAACTCTCTTGGAGTTCTCTTTTGGTCGACGTAACTTTTATGTCGGTTCTGAGCGACCTTTAGATTTTGTTTTAACTGAAACACTTATTATTCCATTTCCTTCAACATGTCAGGTCCAATAGTAACTCTGTTTACAGGATTACTCCAACTGACTGGAGTATTGCATAGCCTACCGTAGAGGACTTCAAAAGGGCTCGTCTTCAGGGATTCTTGGTAGCCATTGTTGTAGGAAAATTCCACTAGTGGTAGGTAGTCTTCCAACTTTTTGGGTTGATGCATTACATGCATCCTGAGCATGTCTTCTAATATTTGATTCACCCTTTCCATCTGTCCATCGGTTTGAGGGTGATAGGCTATGCTAAATATTAACTTGGTCTCCAAACCATCCATCAGTGATTTCCAAAAGTTGGAAGTAAATTCCATGTCTCTGTCAGACACGATCTATTTCGACATACCATGCACTCTGAATATCTCCTTCATGAATACGTTGGCGATGTCTATTTCATTACAAGTCGACTTGACAAGGATAAAATGAGCAGACTTGCTCAATTTATCCACCACTACCATGATGGCATCATTATGTTTGGTCGAGGTTGGTAATCCGGTGATGAAATCCATGGAGATGGTTTCTCATTTCCATCCCGAGATTGGTAGAGGTTCTAATAATCCTGCTGGGTGTCGGTGTTCTGCTTTAACCTGTTGGCATTCTATGCATTTGGCTAAGTACTCAACTATGTCTTTCTTCAATACAGGCCAATAGAATTGTTTCCTGGTGGTTGTGATCATCTTCTGGTATCCTGGATGACCAGTGTAGGGTCTTTTGTGTAGTTCATCCATTATGAACCTCTTCAAGTCGTCACAATATGGGATATACAATCTATTTTTCTAAGTAAGAAGACCTCCTTCCATCATCTGGTAGCCTCCATATTTTATCCCTGTGGGTTCTTGCTGCAGGTACGAGGTCACGGTCTGGAAGAATGTGTCTGTCTCTTGTGCATTTCTGACTCTTTCATTAACATCCATCTCACAGGTGCTTACCACTGCAAGGTGAATTATTTTCATGCTTCTGCTAAGGGCATCGACCACCCTATTTTCCTTTCCCTTAATATGTTTGTTTTCAAAATCAAACTCGCTAAGGAGGGCCATCCATATAGATTGTCTAGCATTGAGATTTGGTTGGTCAAACAGATATCACAATCCACAGTGGTCTGTCATAAGTAAAAATTTTATTCCTAGGAGGTAATGCCTCCACATTTTCAAGGCGTGCACTATGGCGACCAACTCTAGATCATGGGTCACATAGTTGACTTCATGCTCATTCAATTTTCGGGATTCATAGCAGATCACACTTCCTCCCTGCATAAGGACTCCTCTGAGCCCTTCCTGACAGGCATCTGTGCACATGAGGAAGTCAGCTTCGGAATTGGTGATCTTCAGTACGAGTGCATGGGTCAGTAGATGTTTTAGGGTTTGAAATCTTTCTTCACATTTTTGTGTCCACGTGAATTTTGTCCCCTTCTTCTGGAGGCTAGTGATTGGACTCCCAATCTTAGAGAATCCTTTTATAAATCTCCTATAGTATCCTGCCAAGCCCATAAAGGATTTGATATCTGAAACATCCTTCAGGGTAGGCCATTCCATGATAGACCTGATCTTATCAGGGTCTACTACTACCCCTTCTTTAGATAGGACATGGCCCAAGTAATGTATTTTCTTTTGGAAAAAGTCACACTTGCTAAATTTGGTATAGAGCTGATGTTCTCTTAGAACTTGAAGCACAAGCCTAAGGTGTTCCTCATGTTCCTCTCTATTCTTGGAGTATATTAATATGTCGTCAATAAAAACCAACAAAAATTTGTCTAGGAATTTGCTAAGCACATTTTTCATCAAGCACATAAAAGTGGCAGGGGCATTGGTCAATCCGAATGGTGCTACCACAAACTCGTAGTGACCATATCTCGTCCCGAAGGTAGTTTTGTGGATGTCTTCGCCCTTGATTTGGAATTGGTGGTATCCAGATCTCAAGTCAATCTTCGAGAATATAGAGGCACCTCCCAATTGATCGAACACGTCATCGATCCTGCGTAAGGGGTACTTGTTTTTTATGGTTACCTTATTGAGTTGTCTATAATCTATACACAGTCGGAGGGTACCGTCTTTATTTTTCACAAACAGGACTAGTGCTCCCCATGGAGACACGTTGGGCCGGATATAGCCTCTATCCTTCATTCCTTTTAGTTGTAATTTAAGTTCAACTAGCTCAGGTGTGCTCATCCTGTAGGGTGTCCTAGAAATTGGCACCGCTCCTGGTGCAAGTTCTATTGAGAAGTCGATGTCCCTTCTCGGAGGTAAACTCGATACCTCTTCTGAAAATACATCTCGATATTCTATCAGTGTGGGGTGGTCTTAGAGGCTTGGTTTGTCACCTTCAATTGCTTTCAACATATGTATTGCATATAATGGACATCCTTTTCTGCAATACTTTCTCATTTGAAGAGCTGATATTTGTCTCACCGAGACAAGTTTTTGGATCCCTTGAAGGGTTATTTTTCTTCCTTCTTCACTTACACATTCCAAGGTTTTATGGTAACAGTCTAGTTTGTCTTTATAGGTGGCTAGCTAGTCCATACCAATCAATAGATCATATGATCCCAAGGGTAATATGTTAAGGGTTTCTTGGGTGGGGAATTCCCCCATAATGAATTGGCAGGCTGGTATGACCTCCGCTACCCTTCTTTTGGTGCCAATGGAAAACTGTAACAACCATGGTTTGGCATTTTTATGTGGCTGTAGTTTACATTTATCAACAGCCTTAGGGGCTATATAACTCAAATTTGAACCAGGGTCAATCTGAATAGACACTAAATGGTTGGTGATCATACCTTCGATTTCCACCACTGAAGCTTGGTGGTCAGCTTGGTTATTATCCAAGGCTACATAAATTTGCGGTACACTCCTGGCCACGTTATTGATGGTGGTAGCTTCTTGAACGTTGTAAATTCTTCGGTTGTTCTGTTGTCGGTGCGAGCAGTCCCTTAGTAGATGTTCTTCTCCACAACCCCAACATTTCAAAGGTTCTCTCTTTGGGTTATCAGTCTTTACTGGGGTAGATCTAGAAAGTTTATTTCCTCTCAAGGAGGGAAAGTTCTGCTGGTGTACACTTCGGGCTGAGAAGCTCATCCTTGAGTTCTTTTTATAGTCCTTAAATCTTGAGAATTTAAACCCCTTCTTCGGGAATCCAAAACTATTCTTTTTCTTCCAGCCTTCACGAGGTCTTGTCCGATGCCCAAGATGTTCATAACAATATCTTGCCTTTCAGATAGTACCTTCTAGGGTCTTTGGTTCATCAAATTCAATCCTGTTCTAATAGTCCTTAGGTAGTCCATTGATGAATCGTTGCACCTTTGCCTTTTATGATTTTATATAGGGTACATACCTCAGCAGCTCAAGGAATCGGCTAACATATTCCTCTATGGTGATTTGCCACAGCTTGAGTTCATAAAATTCTTTATTCTTTTCGTCGAAGTATTTTTCCGATAGATATTTCTTTTTGAAGTATTTCTCAAACCGTTCCCAAGACAGGTCTTCTTCATGAATCCATTTTACATTCTTATGGTCTTCCCACCAAATGGAAGCCTTTCCATTCAAGTTGAAGGTGGCTACTCGGGCCTTCAAGTTTTCTGAGAAATCATGGACTCTGAAATACTTCTTTAGTCCAAGCAGCCAAGCCTCCGCTTCCTCTCCTTTATTTATTTCACCGTAGAAGGAGGGTGTTTTGTCCTTCTTAAACTCTTCTAGATAATGACTCTTGGAAAGTTTCTACTTCTTTCATTTTCTTCGGGAATGAGAACTAGTTTTGTTGCTAGAAGATCCCTTCAAGTCACCAGCTTCCTTTCCAGAAGAATTGTCTGACGCTTGTCCCTTATCTTTGGGGTGGACCTTTCTCGAGGTGCTCCTTTTAGTGTGGCCACTGACATGACCATGTTTTTGTGTCTCAGGTTCATGTTGCAATTGTCTTTGTATGTCGGATAATCTCTACAGTGAAACTGCATTAATTTTCATTTGCTTCTCTTGCTCTTTTATCATCCTCTCGTTGTCAGCCTTGCAGCTCTGCAATTCGACCATGAGGCTCCTACAATCTCAGCTATATCTAGAGGGATCCCTACCACCCTCCTTTCGTCAGAATCTTCCTCTCTATTGTGGGAGCCCTCCCCCACTTCATGGTGAGTCACCATTCTATACACCTGTAATTTCCTGCGGTTGATCTTCCGCTTGTGTGCAAAAGAAAAACACTGGTTGTTATTCAATATTTATATTCATTTATGACCAGTACATAATTCATATTTTTCACATGCACACACACACAATAGGATTTTTCATTCTTAACCTCGACTTGTGATTAAGGGGGTTAAGATAGAGGGTTACTCCTTTTAAGAGTACTCCGAATGGAGTCTCTGCGCAACCCGTTCATGAGCCCAAGAAGGCCAAGTGTTGTAACCATGCTCTGATACCAATTTGTCACAACCCCACTAAGGGAACTAATATTTTTCGGATTTTTCCTTCTTTTCACTGAGGAACAGAATCCTGGAATTCCTATGGGGCCTGATGTAGACCTTACCATCCCTTACCCTTACCCATGTGATCGTTGGTTATGACTATGGGCCTTACCGGAGGGGCATTTCCGGATTTCCTGATTTGGGAAATCGTGATGCATGTGTTCCCCTGCTATCTCGCCTCTCGAAGTGCCGAAATCTAAAAGGGGCCAACAGTTTGTCACATCTAACAATGCCTCGGATTAAAACCTGGCATCCCACCTTTCAGAGTTTTGTGTACTGAGTTTTCATGGTAGAAGAGGATGAGGGGTTCATACCCTTCAGTTTTCTGGGTGCCGAAACACCGAAAACCAAATCTACATGCGCTAAGTTGTATAGGGATTTCACAAGTCGGGAATTCGGGACTGGCATGTACCAGGGCCTTGCTTCTAGATATCCCAGGTGTCGAAATACCGAGGCATCAAAACTTATCCACGCTATTATTATTTCGGGGTTTCACAAGTCAGGACTTCATGACCGACGAGTACAAGGGAACTGATCCTTAGGTTTCCTGGGTGTCGAATCATCCAAACTCTAGACACACTATGTCATTTCGGGGTTTCTCAACTCGGGATTTCGAGACTGGCGAGTACAAGAGACTTGCCCTTAGATATCCCAGGTGCCGAAACACCGAAACATCCAAACTCTAGACACACTATGTCATTTCGGGGTTTCATAAGTCAGGATTTCAGGACTGGTGAGTACAAGATACTTGCCCTTATATATCTCAGGTGCTGAAACACCGAAACATCCAAACTCTAGACACACTGTGTCATTTCAGGGTTTCACAAGTCGAGATTTTGGGACAGGCGAGTGCAAGAGACTTTCCCTTAGATATCCTGGGTGTCGAAACATCGAAACACTGTATCTCATCTGCGCTATTATCATTTCAAGGTTTCACAAGTCGAGGTTTCACAATATGCACAGACAAAAGGTCTCGCACTTAGGTTTCCTGGGAACCGAAACTTTGAACCATATATCCTCTAAACTTACTTCGGGGTTTCGCAAGTTGAGATTTCGGGACTGGCGAGTACAAGAGACTTTCCCTTGGATATCCTGGGTGCCGAAACAACGAAACATCGTATCTCATCCATGCTATTATCATTTTAGGGTTTCGCAAGTCAGGGTTTCATGATATGCGCAGACAGAAGGTCTCGCACTTAGGTTTCCCAAGAGCCGAAACTCCAAACCATATATCCTCTAAACTCACTTCAGGGTTTCACAAGTCGGGATTTCACGATGTGCGATGACAAAAGGTCTCACATCCAGGTTTCCCAGGAGACAAAACGCCGAAACACTGATATATATATATATATATATATAATGCTAAGTTCATTTTGGGGTTTCGCAAGTTGGGAATTCATGACATGCGAATACAAGGAAACTTTCCCTTGGGGTATCCCGGGTGCCGAAACACTGAAACTCCAAACTCTCACCCTGCTATATCATTTCATAGTTTCGCAAGTTAGGATTTCGCGACATGCGAAGACAAGGAAACTTTCCCTTGGGTATCCCAGGTGTCGAAACCCCGAAACACCAAACTCTAACCACGCTATACCATTTTAGGGTTTCGCAAGTCAGGATTTCGTGACATGTGAAGACAAGGAAACTTGTCCTTGGGTATCCCAGGTGCCAAAATTCCAAAACACCAAACTCTAAGGGAACCATTCTTTCTGGTGCAAGGTTTCCAAACTTAGGCCATAAAATCCTCCAACGGATTCTTGGGTAATTATCACCAGGATTGGTGACCTGACTGAAAGGCCTTCTTAAATTATCAAGCTATGAAATCTGTGATAGGGGCGAGGTAAGCTTAAGTATTTATTTAAAAATGGTAGTCCTTTCAAGGAACTCACTCCAACTCTGGAATATGATGGAGCTTCCCAAAAGGAGGTGCCTTCGGGAAAGAAACTAGGGCATATCGTGGGTCATGAACATGGGACAACTCTCCAGGGGACGAGCTCGAATCTGAACATATACATTCTATACATAAATCGATTATAGTCATATAAGTATAAGAACACATTCATTGTTGCTGATCGAAATACCAGGCAAACACTTCTATACAAAAATCAATCATTTATAAGTGTACAAACATGAGTAGGCATCCATTATATTTAATTCAATATGTGAGATGTAAACACTTATCAGAAATAACACCAAGTGTGGCACGACTACTGAGAGGGGTTCTCATTTCCACCCAACCATAGGCTCAGCGACTCCAAATGGATTTACCACTAGCCACCCCCGAGCTAGACCATGATGCTTTGAGACTCAGTCTCTTACTTCCCGCTTGTCGGAAGTCCAGGATGAAGGTTACTCTCCTTCTCCTCTGCTCATGAATCACTGTATTTTTTGGATTTCCTCTAGTTCTCCTTCCTCGATCCCTTGTCGCATGCCCCCTCCACACACTTCCTTTCTTACTTTGTCCTGCAAGGTTGCATGTGGCACGAATTCCCCCGCAATGGTCAGGTCTAAGGGCTTCTACAGATGTGAGGTTCACCCCCATCCCCTCATTAACTCATGAGGAGCCTCCCCACCTACCATCCTAGTGAGTAATTCATTCCAGGGCTAGAGAGCAGCTTTGGTATTTGAGCCAGTAAAGACCAACATGATATTGGTTTGGTGGAAGTTAACGCCACCATTCCAGGTGCCTTCCACCACCTTTCATCAACCATCGTGGTCTGTTTTTCAGCACATCCCCGTCTCACCAGTCATGCAACATATATATACACACATCATTTACATTCATCAACCCTTTATACAGGGTCCATCAAATCACACATTCACATCTTGGATTTTTCCATAATTCTTGGCCAATATAGTTATTTTTATAGACTGGGGGAAACAGGGTGTTACATGATTGCTCTTGAATCATGACGTACCCCTGTTTTGTCAGGAAATCTCTATAGAAATCTTAGACCTCACTTCTATGAGGAGGAAGTGTCCTACGAAATATCAAGAGTGCAAATTCATGATGTCTTTTACTGGATCAAACTCATACTTCCTCTGTCTATCCGGTAAATAAACCCCATAAACTTATGATTCGTTGTCGTACTATATGAGACGACAAGAACCATGAATCACATCATACCGAGTAATGATCCCAGCAGATTTCACATAAATGAGTCCTGATCAAAATGACCACATCCTTCCATGAATATCGTCTGACACCAAGCTTCCCACAAATTTGGAAACCATTAGTAGATCCGACCTACCTCACCATATCATCATGAGTATCGACGTGACTATTTTAATCTACACTTCCATTCATAAACACTCTTCTGGATGGCTCAGCCATCCAGATGAGAGTTATTTACCATTGTTGTCACACCATCTACAGACACCTTATGCCTTTGTATCCCTTGCATATTTTTCCCAACCGATACTCTATCATCTGGTACTCAACCCTTGATGTTATGTCCATGCTTTATCCACCCGAGAGAATTGTTTCAGCTAGCATGGGGGTCGACAGTCATGAGCCCATATTTCAAATATACATATAAACAATAGAATATTAGGATTGTAAGAAAAAATATGAATAGTCAGGGTGGGTGCCATTCTTGGAGAAATTTAAAGGTCATCATGAGGGAATTTCTCTCATCTTTGCACAGAAATATGATGGAGAAAATGTCCATCTTGGTGATGTGAAGTTAACAATTACAGAGGCCACTATAGAAGAAGCTATGGGTCTTCGGATGGATGGAGAAAAATACTTCAAGAGAGTGATCGTTGACAAAAATATCTATCAAAATTCCTCAAGATAGAACATCACGACCTCGATTGGACCAAGGGCATCCCTCGAAGCTACATAAATGAGGAATATTGGACGATGCTTATAAGTCTGCAAAAATTCCTCACCTGCGAGAGAAGGTATGTTGTGACCTTCATTTATCATTTAAGGATTTTATCACATTTTGAGGGAGGACCACAGATTAATTTTCCCCACTTTTTATGGATGAGTTTAAAGAAAATGGTAAGAGGGGTGAGGTCAGTTTCCAAGAAACCTGAGACTAGCCTTCATCATCACGGTTTAATCAAACTTCTGGTTGTTCATGCTTTAAAAACACAAGGGGGTAGCTGGAAGCAGTTACTCCAACAGAGTTTTTCTCAAGAAAAATCCAAATCGGTTGAGACACAAGAGGCAGGGACACACGGTGAAGGCTCAAGAAGAAAGGAAAAGAAAGACAAAAAAATGACATTAGGAGGTAAAGAATACACTGCTATGCCCAGCTCATCTCATCCCATTGAGAAATCAGTGAAAAAAAAGTATGTCGTAGGGGAACCTGTTATATCAAGAAAGAATACAACCACTCAATTCCAGAGAGTAAGTTCTACCTCGGTTCAAAGGAGTAAAATATGAAAAGAATTCTCAGAACCAGGTGGTCAATTGGATAGCATTCCTGAAACAATTGTGGAAATGTCATTAGAACCAACCAGTCAAATAGAGAAGACCCCTGATTCCCATTTACAAAGTAATAAAAAGTTTGCACAAGCTAAAGCGTCTAGCTCGTTCTTGTGCCCTAAATACCAACGATCATAGAATAAGAAACAAAATAAGGAGGAGATGGATCAACAGGAGATTTTACTAGAGACAACTGTATAACCCCCTCTGAAATCCTCTAAAGAATTGAAAAGTATTTCATAAGTTACTCGGCCTTCCCCAAACTCAGTTGGTGAACTCAAGGAAACCGCTAAGGTGACACATAAAAATAAAAAGAAACTAGAAGGGAAGGAGGCACAAGTTCCAAATCCTAGACCTCAATCTTCCAGGATAGGAATACGGGTTTTCCATCAGAAGCAAGCCTCAGAATTTACAATTCAAGACCGCAAGATAAAATTTAATTCAACATAGGAGGAACAGGTGTCTAGGCCTACCCCTGTCAGTAAATCTAAGAAAAGAAAACTATTTGAAGAAACTCCTACCCTTGTCAGCAAGTCTAAGAAAGACTCACTTCCCATATGTAGGACCACCAGAAGTATGACCAAACAGGCAACAACTCCAAACATACCTTCCCCTCAAAGAGAATCCATGGATATTCCAAGTTCTCCAGAAAAAGGGAGTGGTTAGGGAGATACCACAAGAAAAACAGAAAGACTGGTAATAATAAGTGAGATGGAAGGGTTTGTGACAGAGACTTTGATGGATTTTAGGAAAGGAAAAGAAGCTCGAGAGGTGGTAACTCAGGAAGCACTCACACCAAGTCCAGGTAAGTCTCTGAGTAGATGAAATGTGATAATAAAGGCCTTGAGGAGTCTGAGGAAAGAAAAAGAGGATTGAGAGATGGTGGCCAAGAAAGTATTCACACTAAGCCCAGACAAGTCCCTGAATGAACAAACATTATTAACATAAATTGAGAGATTGAAGCAAGAAGTTGAAGAATACAAAATATTGGAGAGGCATATCAAGGCAGAGAATGCGGAATTGAAAGAGTAGCATGTAGAGGTCTCTACCAAACTTAACAAGGTATTGTGATTAATCCATTACACTAGGGTAATCAAGAAGGAATTTAAGAGTGAAGCTTCTGGTGTTAACATCTTGCAATCTGAGAAATGATAGAGGAGGGTCCAATTGTGTAGAAATTTTTTGGGTATCAGTTTTTGATAACGTTGCATGAGGACATGCAACACCTTCAGCATGGGGGAAATGTCGAGTCTCTATTTTGACATAGATAATGCCCTTCTTACCCTATATCTAATCCCTTTTTCCTCCATTATAAACCTATACTGGAATACTCCCTCCCAAAAAACATGCCTAATAGCTATGTCATGTCTACAAGAGGTAATTGATGATTTAAAGCATGTTTGTTTAACTTTCTTAAATTAATTCGAATGAAAGTGTTTTATTTTGTATAGTCCTAATGATTTGATTTATGAG
>ML860323.1:5936-16103 GCA_009831015.1 Picea engelmannii
CCCCCTGGAGTCCTCTTTAAGCTCTTTTCAGACTCTCTAAACATGAAAAGATCGCCGAGCGACCTTGCTATTTTCACGCTCGATAAAGTATTTGAAGTAAGCGTCTGGTGAGCGATAATTTATCTCTTTTTCGGTCTCGTCCATACTATTTTACAAAAAAGGAACTGAGAAAGTTTTCTTTTAAGTGTTTTTCCAAACTCTATAATCTTGAAAAACCTCTGAGTTTTCTATCTCTGGACTCGTTAAACAAACATTGACAGACCCGTGAAGGGACCGAACCACTCCTTCCTAGGGTTCGTTAAACATACTCCGAGGGACTCGTCCGAAGGATGAGATTACATCAACAAGCATATGTTATCCTCCTCAAGCTTGCGTAAAAATAAAGAGGTACTCGCCATAAATGGTGGGGGGAAAATTGGGAAAGGGATATGTTTTCATCGTCATATTAATTGGCAGTAAGTGTCGCTCTTGAACATGACACCCCCTATTCATCATTTGAAGCCGGTTTGGGAAATCCATTTGTCTCTCATTCGATTGATTACAAGATCATTCCCTGTGTCATCTTTGAGTCAATGCTGCCAAATCATTGGTCGTGTCATTCATATGTTCAAGAGAAGTCTATCTGAAACCTATATTGAGTCGGCCACCTGCAGTTATCCATTCTCTCCATGTCAGCCTTCCCTGTGTCCAGTCCAATTCACATCATACTCTGTTTCACCTTCAAAATATGTTACTCATTTCGTTTCATTGATGGGGGATACATCAAGGCCCTCCTATGACGAGTCTTGTTCTGTCGACTTCAACTCATTATCTGGACTCAAGACTTAGAAATTATTCGGTACCTTGGAGCTTGCATGCCTCAATGGCAGGTTTCCTCGCTTTCGATAATGGGTTCACATCATTAACCCCTGATCGAAATATTCCATCGGATGTTCAACTTCAACTCATTCATTCACATTTGATGGATTGTACTACAGTACCTTGGGAGTCATTGACATCAATGGTGATTTCCCTCGTATTTTTTAACAGTTACATCAATGACCGGTAATCAAATGGTTTCTACCATGTTCGACTTCAACACATGTAATCACATGGTTAGATTCATACTTTGGGCGACGAGATTGAAGACCCTAGATATCATCTTTGTGATACAGGTTACAATGGAGTATGTATAATTTGCGACACATAGATCCACTGTGTATGTCTCATGGCTATGTCATCTTGATTTGAAATTTCTCGCATAGATCCACAGTGTATTCCGGTGGCTATGCTATATTTTGACGGCATGGATCCATAGTGTATGATTGGTGGCCATGACCCATGTATATAATGTCATCAGTCTGTGATCTGAGTATGGGAATGCCTACCTCAAAATTGATATATATGATATTCTGCAGATGCTTGGTTGTTCACAGGTTTCCGATTAGGTGTGCTCCTGGTTCCCGACACACACATGCATCTTACAAATTCTATCGGTTGTCACTGGTTTCCAACCTCATACTTTGGGGGGTATTCTGTTACCCATGATTTTGGTCATCTTGGTGATGTATTAATGATGGTGTACTCATGCTCTTCATAAGAACTTTCTCCTGAGAAAAAGTTATTTTCATCTCTTCCAGAAAACTCATTTTTGAAGACTGTTTGCAGGTTGCTAGCATATTTGTCTGTGAGAATGCATGATTCTCGTAGGCTGCCTTAAGCCAGGGTGCGATAAGTTTGCACTGTGTTGAACTGCTAGGGTGTGAAGTCTTTCTAAAGAAAGGTAAAAGATGAATTCTCGATGCTTCTAGAAGGGAATCTTCTAGAAGGATGAGATGGAATTTGAATGGTTATCCTAGTACTAGATTCCCTGATATTTTGGGATCATTCTTATCCAAGTAACTAATTCATTCTCTCCTATATATTGAGGGAATTCTCATGGAAAAGGTTAAGAAAGGTTAAGCAAGATTCATTGGAGAATTAATGAAATAATTGTGTGAAGGACTAAAGCTACAACAGCTTGGAGACTACAACAAGTTTATCCAAAGAGGTTGATCTTATTCATGCAAGTGAGCAAGTTTGTGTGTCGGAGCCAAGGGCCATCAAAAGGAAGTTTGCAACATCAAGGCTCAGTTTTTAATCCTTACTTTCCATTAATATGATACAGTAATATGTCCCTTTCCCATAAAGCTATTTCCACTTTATTATATAATTCCTTGATCATATACATAGATTGACTGTTGAATAGATTGTGCTATCTTCACTTTGGTTGGTTTGTGTTTTCTTGGTCTCGGTGGCACGAGAGCACTGGAGTGAAGTGGGAGAAACAAAGACCATAGGAAGCGATAATAAGGTATGTCATTTGTTCTTGCCTCCTATTTAATTCAATGGTTGGAATCTAGGAAAAGAGTCATGTTCTGTCTTGCTTTGTTCTAGATCTAGGTGGATCTAGGGAGATCGGTTACTGTCCGCACCTATGGATTTATCCAATAACAAAGGGATACCCAGAACTACTCTGTGGTAGAAGATTTGTCTCAAACCCCTTGTGCGATGTCGGCTTTGGAAGTCCTCCAGAGATGCCCTTCCCAGAGAAAGGCTCTGTTAGCTGCTTTAGGATCTACTGAGACTTGTAACCTAGGTATGATCATGCTTGATACGAATGACATAAAGCCTCATCTCCCTTACCACGTAGAATTCCATATAGTAGTGGCTTACACCATGAAAACTTTTACTCAGAACATTTTCTGCATAGTGGTTGATGAGGGCACCTCAACATGTGTGATGTCTTTGGCGTCTTGGAAGGTCATTGGCCAGCCCACTTTGTCTCCATCACCTACTCTCCTCATCACTTTCGACGGTCATTCTTTTTGGCCACATGGCATCATCCCTTCTTTCCCAGTGTAGCTAGGGGGGAAAACCGTGTGTGTAGAAGTCGAGGTAGTTGATGCATCGCTCAACTACAATATTTTGTTAGGCAGGAGTTGGACCTATTCCATGCAAGCAGTGGTCATGACAGTTTTTCGGGTCTTGTTGTTTCCACACGAAGGTCGGATCGTGACCATTTATCAATTGTATTTCTCTTGTTCTGACCCTTCATCGGGGGCATCCACGGTCCCAATGATTGATAATCCTCAACCTAACATAGTTAACATAGGATTTGGTTTGTGCCCACCTTTGATGAGTAAATTTGATTATCCACCTCCTCAGGGTGATGTGAAGTTCATATAATACACCATAAGGTTGACATTTTTGAGGTTTCATCATTTCGCACGAATTACTTCAACAATCCATGGATTTTTCCTTCCCAATTGGCCACGATGGAAGGGACAGGGCACCATGGCATGTCCATGCCCTTGTCTGCGGCAGAAGTAGTGTACTCTTTAGTCTAGCAAGATTTTGTCAATCCTAATCCAACTCCTACACATGAGTTAGATCCGACATTAGAGCCTATTTGGGCTCAAGGTTCCCTCGCTGATACAGACTCTTTAGAATTAGTCTTGCCCTCCGACGAAGCAATCATTGAGGCAATGACTAGTCCAGAAAAACCTTGGGATGATCTTAATCACAAATATTACTTCCTCCCAGAGTTAAGCATAATTGAAGTGGTCTTTCCTATAGAGTGTCAGATCCCATCTCTAAAATTGGCAGTACAGTTATTTCCAGACACTTCACCACTTGAAGAATGTTTGTTATACTTCAAACAACTCAATGAGCAATGTCGTGATGTGGCCTTGGCCAATGAAGCTCACAAACAAAAGGTTAAGTGTCAATATGATCGGTTCGTTTGTCCTAGGATTTTTTCGGAAGGCGACCTTATCCTGGTTTTTGACCAAGATAAGGACCCCCTGGGGGCAGGCAAGTTCAAACCCATGTGGTTCATACCTTTCATCGTAAAAGAGGTTTTAAAAAAGTGTTCTTATCGTCTGGTAGACTTTGAGGGAAATGCTTTGGCAGATCCTAGAAATGGGCTCTACCTCAAGAAGTATTACTCATAGGTAGGTCACCTTGGGTAAATTTTTGTAACATATGTATAGTTCCTATACATGTTTTTTGCGTTTGTGTTTTTACCTTTTTGGTTTTATGGATGTGTCATTTGATGTCATCTTTTTCACTATGGCAGATGTCAAGTGAATTAGAGGTGTTCATTGGGTTCGCAGATGGCGCAAGCTGACAAACTCGGAGGCTTGCTTCTGTATCTTGGGTAATTTACACACCTCAAGGATAGTTGTTATCTTCGGGAGGTATCTGTTTAGGTGACACCACAAACAATGTTGCCAAATACAGTACAGTTTTAGAGTTGTTGCATGACACTGTGTCACATGGTATCTCTCACCTCCGGGTATATTTAGATGCTCAGCTAGTTGTGTCTCAGTTAAATGGAGTTTACCACATTTATGATCCTACTCTACACTGAGGGTTCCTTAGGGTACGTCTCTTAGAATGAAGCTTTGATTACATTACACATATCGATGTTCCTAGGAGATTGAATCAAGTTACATATTCCATAGCTAATCATGTATTAGATTGGCATACTGCACACACACACATGTAAATACATTTGTAAATTAGATGTATTCCATAAAAAAATAAAAAAAACATAAAAACCCATATATAATATCAAAAACACCAGAGTACATAGGTGGGTGCAAGCGCCTAAAAAATACAACAAGTAACGAGTCATAGGGATTATGCCCTCAAAACTATACAAGTAGTGCCCTTGACATGTGAAAAGTCCAGCCTAACTAAGGATGGGGCCTATGGACCCTATTGTAATGATCAACGATGTTTTCCAAACGCTAAAAAAGCTGGACCCACATCCATGGCACCCCCAGTACATGAGGCTGATCCTCAATCTCTGCCATAGGAACGGTGTGAGTGAGCGAGGTAAAATTTCTCTCTACTCGTCTCAAAACTCTCTCAGCCTCACCGGTTGGAAGCCCTACTACTGTTACTGGTTCCCCTACGGTGGTGAGTGCAACCTCTGGCTAGGGACATCGCTTGTTCCTCGCATAATCTGTTGGTCGCACTGGCCCCACATCTGCATACAACAAACACATTTTTGTTAAATACTCTGATATAATAAAAAAGTGATATAGATAAAAAAACCTCATAAAAACAATAATAAACAAAACAAAATCTTACCCATCTCACCACGCTCTTTGCCAGGAGGCACCAGTATCTCAGGATCTCTTGAGAAGTCAATTCTGTAATAGGGGTAATCCTCTATGACCGATATCTGTCGCGACAACCAAGAAAAAAAGTTGTCATCAAAAGCCTCAATGGTCCTTCATCTCCCCTGTCGTGGAATCAACACCACCCATCTTCATAACGCAAGGCTAGAGGCTAGGTGCCCTCTTACCACCTCTCGAGGGATGAAACTGGGCACTCTTTCAAAGAAAAAAGAGAAGAGAATCATTCCAAACCTGAAGTTCCTCTAATTCCGTAACCGACAATCGGTTAGTTGTCTTTTCATACGATCCAATAATGTGGTGCTCCAGTCAAATATTTGTGCATTTAAGCACTGAAATGCACAATTCATTTGTGCATGGGAAGCCTGATGCAAAGATGCAGACCTAGTAATCTTCCCAATGAGAAACATTATCACTTTCAATGATAAGTTTGAAATATTTCTTATCGACACCTGTGAGCTCGTTCTCTCAGTGTCAGCTTCACAGTGGAGTCCAATCAACTTCGATATGTTGAGAGGCCCTGAAGGAAAGGTACAAAAATTGAATGGTTCCCCTCTCCTGGAGAGTCCAGTCAAAAAGTATATGTCCTCTATCGTTGGCACTAGATATTTCCCCTCTAACATAAAGGCCTCAACGTCAGGATGCCAATAATGAACTAAGGCATTCAATAGCCTAGGTTGTGCTCGCATGAATAGACAATGGTAAAACTTTAACAAGCCACATTGTATTAATGCAACAAGAGAATTAGGGTCCACATCGACCAACTCATCAATATCCTCATGCTCTCTTTGCATCCATTGAACATACATCTTGCAAATAAACCAAGTTCAGGAGGGTTAACTCTTGCCTTTTTAATGTTTTACACTAAAGGGATGGTCCACGTGGGTTATTTTGATGATAGTCACATGTACATGTGGTCTTCCATAAGACAAAATGAGTGTACACATGTGTTGTCATAGGACAGCCTGCATGGACCTAGGGATGACCTTTTAAAAGGTCGACGACCCTCCCAAAAATAAAAATAAATGCATAAAGAAAGAATTGAATTGCAATATGAGGTAGTTTATACTTATTTGGTCCAAGAGGATGGTTGTTTCGTCTACTGAGGCTCCCAGAATCAACTCTTTTCACAAAGGGGTACTTTTGGCTTTTAGTCAATTTCTGAATTAACAATGGTGATAATGAGCTGCCAGCTTCTCTTTATAGATTTTTTAGCCTCTTTTTGTCAATTTTCAGACCTTTTTGTCATTTTTTCTAAACTAGAAATATTTTAACATGGTCCAGGAGTTTTCTTTGGATGGTCACGCAAAACGTTTCTTTAGGTATTTGGAACCTTTTTGGAGTTTTGGGTCATTTTTGAAGGTCCTTTGGTAAAAAGTATTTTTGCCAACTCGTTGCATTTCAGTTAGGATTCCACCTCCACATCTTGCATCTTGTTGTCTTTTCCGCTTTGCCATAGGATCGATCCCATCATGTGGCGACATGGAACCATCATTACTGCTTTAGAAGTTTTGTAATTTGGTGGTAGAGCCTACCTTAACATGGATTCCCTAGGTAGATCTTGGTTGCATTTTGGTGTCCATGCTATTAATAATGACTATAGGATTGAGAGTCCTCTTTAGTTTTTCTTGATTACGAGTTTGAGCCTCATTTTTCATAATTCATAGTCACTCTTGACCTCACCCTCAAGACTCCCAAAAAACATAACGAGTCTTCTTTTAATCCCTTTTAAGACCCTCTAAACATGAAAAGATTTTCGAGCGATCTTGTGGCATTTCACACTCGTTAAACTGAAATTTGAAGTCACGTCTGTCTGGGGGTAATTTACCCCTTTTTCGGTCCAGATGGTCAACTATACGAACAAAGGCATACTCTAGGAGTTCTAGTCCCCTAGAAGAGTATTCTCAGGTATTATTTTAACCCTTTTTCGGGCCTGAGGGACTAAATTTAAGAAAAAGGAACCCCCACGAAGTCCATAGTTAAGCTCTTTTCAGACTCCCTAAAATTGAAAAGATCATTGAGTGACCTTATTCTTTCACACTCGTTAAACTGTTCCAGAAGAACATTCCTGATGGAGTCCATAGTTAATCTTTTTTCAAACTCCTTAAAAATGAAAAAATTGTCGAGTGATCTTGTCTTTATCACACTCATTAAAATGGTTTTGAATAGACATATTTTCAGTGCTAATTTACCCCTTTTTCGAACTGAGTAGACTACCTTCAAAAAAGGTACCACAGTGGAGTCTCCTTTTACATTTTTCAAACTCTCTAAACATGAAAAATGACTAAGCTTACCTTCTCTGGGCTAATTAAATTTACATCGAAGGACATTATCATTGTGTCTTGTTAACCGCATTTGTATTACTGTGTCTTTGGCCTAATGTCGGCTCCATGTTGCTCTCAACTGAACCATCTGAAGCATGCCTTATAATGCAAGCCTTGTAGCACTTTGCCTTTATGTCTTGACACCTTGACCCCTGGAGGGATTTTTTCGAGTGTCCTTTCTTTGAACATCAGTATTGTCCTTATGCCTAGAACTAGTATGTTTGCAACACTCATTCCTCCTTTGTAACATAGCATTAATTATTATTTTTCAAGCTTTTCATAATTAATTGAAAAAGACAAAAAAAACAAATATACCCGAAAAAGAGGAAGGGAAAAGTATTTTCTTTTTTTTATTGGCAGCACAATGAGTCTCCCTTGGATAAAGAACATCCTTTCATTTGTTTGTCAAGCCCTGGGATTTAATATGACCTTAGGAAGTTGTTCTTGCTACATACGAGTTGTGTCCTCCTCCTTTTGGTTATTCTTCCAAACATATGGAGAGTTTGTGTTGCCTACTTCATCGTGAACTTATGTCAATGCCATGCTGTCTGAGTCTCATCATTTGTCGTGCTATTATACAAGGGAAGTTTTTACCAAGCCTAAGTCGGCCTTTCTGCAATTTGTCTCTTTCCCTCATGCCCGACCATCCTGAAAACCCAATCAAATCTTTGTTCGAAATCAAAGAAGCCTTCAGTCTGATCATCAAAGATCCTCTAGTCCAAGCCTGACGAGCCGTTAAAGACCTCTGGGTAGTGAATTCATACACTCCTACTCGAGTTTTGAAGATTTTTTAATTTTTTTCTCGAGCTCTAATGTTGTTATCTCCAACCATTAGGTTGTATCAGCTTCTGGAAGATGGATACAATACATGTATATCTTTTGATTTCGAGATGTAGATCTATTGTGTATTGCTCATGACTACACTCTATATAGTTATATGACATGGATATGCAGTGTATTTGATTGGCATCCATGATTTTATTTTATCCCGAGCATGGGTATGCCCACCTCAGTGAGACAATTGTTATTTTGTAGATGGCACCTCCCGAATTCTGGTTCCTGGGCTCACTGTTTCAGTACATTGGTAAATATTGGTAATGTATTTTGGCCATCAGATGCTCTTCTGACCTCACACATTAGGGGGCATCTGTTATAACCCTAATTTGCACAATACATGCTTACATGGAATCAATCCATCTCATATCCCTTCTTTCCCAAGCCATCACTAAACAAATCTTCTTAAAAACCCCATTTTTAAAAGCCCACGCGCCCTGCTGCATTACTGCACGAGTGTACATGCTAGCTGACTCATTACAACCAGCGTTTACCTACAAAATCATGAATAAAGGAAATTTTCCGATGGAACAAACAGCTTTGGGAAAGTTAACTAAACCGTTCGGCGATGCATGGATGGTCACTTGACCAAATACCTAGCTCCTTCTAGCCTATAAAAGAAGGGGTAGGGGTCCCATTTGAAAGGAGGAAAATCATAGTAAAGAAACTATACCCAACTTGGCATTCCCTTTGTCCCAACCTTTAGCCATCCTTGTGCAAAGAGAAGTATAGAGAAAAGCAATTGGAGGATAATTGAAGAGGATCCCAGGACCAGTTTCGAGGAGCAATGTCGACCACATATTGTAAGTTTACTCTTGTAAAGATTAATACAAAAAGGAATACTTTTCCCGTCCCACCATATCATGTGTTCAAGTTGAATGTTTATTTTATGATATTTTCAAAACTAACCCAACAATTAGTATATGAAATGCATGTTTGTAGCTCTTTTTTTGTGCATGTGTGAATACAGGCTAGCTTTGGAAGGAGGATTACAATCAAAGAGAAAGAGAAAATAAATGGATCGACATCAAATGAAGGACTTAAGGTAGAGTTACTGAATCTTGTTGATACCTTTGTATTGCATGAATGTGGGGTTTTGTGTTGGGAGAATAGGAAAAGTAGAGGCCTTTTGAATGGTCATTTTCTACATGCATGATCAAAGCCCTTAAATGCTAAGTCCGTAAGGGATATTTACCCAACAAAACTTGGCTGAAGGGGGGTTGCATGTAGTATAATCAATCCCCCACTTGGTGAAGGGACCAAATGTAATGAGGGGAAACATGGGAGAGGGGTGTGCCCTCATCTTCCAAGAGAATATGTGACACAGGTGGCACTTCTTGACCGATTCAACGCAATCTTTGATTAACATCGGCCAAAAGTAACCTTCTCATAGAATCTTTTGGTTTGTTGCCAACCAAGACAAATGACCACCACATGCTCCATTGTGGCAGTAATTAAGCACGAGTTTCTCTTCTTCATGAGTGAGACACTGATGAAGGATGCAATCTACACCTTGACAATACAAAGTGTCTTCGAGAATAAGACAGTTTTTTGCCTAATGGTCTATACGTTGACACTCATCACGAAAAGCAGAGGTGGGGCACTTCAAAGTTTGGAGATAGACTAGTATATATCCATACCAGGGGTCCGAAGATGTGATCAAAAACATATCTCCTTTAATAGGAGACTCTTCGGGTATAACTGTTGGATCATGTTGTCATTGATGCCAATGGTTTGATTGATTGATGTCAAGTGATTGATTGATGTCAAAGGATTGATTGATTGATGATTGATGTAATATAATATGTATTTTCCTTGATGAGAATG
This sequence comes from Picea engelmannii, assembly GCA_009831015.1. Taxonomy (NCBI): domain Eukaryota; kingdom Viridiplantae; phylum Streptophyta; class Pinopsida; order Pinales; family Pinaceae; genus Picea; species Picea engelmannii. The sequence continues at coordinate 16,090 of ML860323.1, forward strand.
CATAGATGAAGATG
>WSFP011409404.1:0-24871 GCA_009831015.1 Picea engelmannii
TAATTGTTTCTATGTCGGTCATTGGGTTAATTTAGAGGTAAGTTTCCAACTTATGTACCCAGGCCTTGGTTGTTCTCTTTGTAGACCCATCAAAGGGTGGGATAGTCAACCTTCTCACCATGTGCATGAGGTCACAGTTCTATGGGATATGTGCTCCTATGTTCCCCTCCCTAGGTATGTACTTCTACGTGAGGTCGTAGAAGTCATTATAGAAATATTCTCATGGATATATTCATCTTTTGTCTCATACTCCCTATATGAGGTGTTAATATCAATCCCTTGATCCGGTTGATCATGTTCTTTTGTAGGCTTCCCTATAAAGAACCATGGTAATAAAGGCCTAGGGATCTTTAGGCTCCTACTCTAAGTTGGGGTATGGTTAATGCTACTATCTGTATGTATTTTTTCAGCCCATTGGGATCCATTGGGTCCAACTTTACCCATACCATTTTTATTCCCATGCTAGCCCACCAATTGTGTGAGCACCTCAAGAGTTTGTTGTTGGAACCTTGTTGTATATACCTATCTCTAGGATGCCTCATTCTATTGCTTGACCATATTTTTTAATATTTGGAGAATAGTCCCTTCATGGTTGTCTCCCATGATTCATTTCTTCTCTGATTATGTGTGGTTTTCTTCTATTTCTCTTTCCAATGACTCTCGACTCGAAAGGTTTTTCCTCCACTCCCTTTTTTTCTAGGCGTTAATGTAATTATAGGCGGGCATAACCATAAGCTCGGATACCACTGTAATGTCCTGAGCCAGACTATGAGGGTAAATTATGTTTTATGTCCCAAAATTGTTATTCCTTCTTATGTGAATGTGTATTTAACTTCTTACAAATAGTTTGTTGAATTAGGAATATTTTCAAACATATAGCATACATCCATTACGTAGAAAATAAAGCAGATAACATGGCATATTATTATGGATGGAAAATCCCAAAATAAGTGAAATGATATTTAATGGCTATAATAACAATTGAAAAATACTCTTAAGAACAAAAATATAATGGCTTCCAGGAAACTACAAAATCTACTACAGAAAAATACAAGAAAACCCCGAACGATGTCAATCTACTATATCAAGACTCTCCAAGCCTTACACTTCTCTATCTAGTAATATCTACTTAAAATCATCCTTTCAATCCTTTCCCGAGCCCCTCACAAACTCAATTCGGAAAACTGTTGCAACCCTGATTTGCAGAGGTCCTTGTAGGACGACTCTAAGGAGTCTAGCAGGGCTTCACGAGACAACCCGTGATCAAATCACGGGGGTGTCTCCTTCCATAGTTGCACAAAATCCTCCTGGAACCTATAGATCAGATGATCAAACTCCTCCCAAAACATGTTGCTAATGCCTTTCGCAAGCCGATATGCCTCCAATCTCTCTCCAATATGAAACCAAACACCACATTGAACTCTAATGATAACTCCAGATGATTTCTTCTCTTGTATAGCTATGGTGGGTATTGCACCACCGAAACACAAATTATAGTGGAAAGGTTTTTCCCAAAACCCTAAAAAAGCGATGGCTATAAGAGCACTCCAATAAGATATCAAATAATAATGCTAAGGGGAAGGGTTACTCTTCTATTATTGATGTTTTCCTTGGACCTTATAAATCTTTCCCCATTTTAACCAAATCAAATCTTCACTTTATTTTCCTTCACATTCCATTTAAATATAATTATTTATTTTATTTTATGTCACTTTTATGATTTTCCATTCTTTTTTGCATAATGACACCAAATAAACCTCCTTGACTCTCTTTTTCCTTCTTCACTACAACCTACGAGATTCGTATAGGTTATTAGTCTTCCTCCATCATGGTCAATTGGAAGGGGACATTACCCAATAATTTCATTATGACAATGGAATCAAAACAAAGATCAAATGATGAATCTTGTTCCCTGTACCTATTCAACTACTCAATAAGGAAATATTTCTGGATAATTAAGAATTAAAATTTTTATTGCAAAGTAATAATTCATAGAATTTTACAAACACTTTTAACTACAACATACATTTTCTCATTTTTGATCTTAATTAATTTAATTGGTTTAGTGAGAAAACACTGTAAAATTTTACCAATATTTTAATCACAATACTCCTCTAAAATAAATAATTAAAGTATAAGTATATAGAGCTACAAGAAAGTAAATAAATAAAAAGAAAGGAAAATAAATATGGAATTATATTATAAAAAAAATAATTAAAGGATAAGTATATAGATCTACAATAAAGTAAATAAATAAAAAGAAAGGAAAATAAATATGGAATTATATTATAAAATAAATAATTAAAGGATAAATATGTAGAGTTACAAGAAAGTAAAAAAATAAAAAGAAAAGAAAATAAATATGGAATTATATTATAGGAGACAAACTACTAAAAAAAAATGACTACAATCTAATTTGAAATTTTTTTAAAATTTAAGGTAAAGTGATGCATCTCTTCATGATATCATATTTGTGAGTTCAAAATAAATTCAAATTTCAATACATATAGTCATATCAAAGTTGTGATTTCAAAATAAATTCAAATTTCAATACATATAGTCATATCAAAGTTGTGATTTCAAAATAAATTCAAATTTCAATACATATATTGCAATCGAAACCTAAATATAAACACATAAGAAAACTTAATAAAACACATCAAATTCACTTAAAGAGAGACAATATTTTCCTCTTGAGATTATTTTAACTCACAAAGTTCCATCTCATTTCAGGACAAAGAAGCCTTCAACCTTTCCACCTCCAACTAAGCTTCGACGAAAATAACCTTTTCATATTAAAAATCCATTTAAAGCATCAAGTTCTAACTATTGTTTACCTACATTTACTTAAGATCTTAGAAAGCTTGGTATTTTGGTAATCCAAATCATATATACCTACATTTACTTAAGATCTTAGAAAGCTTGGTATTTTGGTAATCCAAATCATATATAGTGGAAATAATTACAAACACGACCACGTGTTCTATAGGATAAACTACATAATCTATTTTGGAAAGGAATCTAATATAAACAAATTCCCACAATATTGATCCTCTTGAAAATTAATTATCTTAAAAAATATGATAACCCTTTCTACAAGAAAGTAAATAAATAAAAAGAAAGGAAAATAAATATGAAATTATATTATAAAATAAATAATTAAAGGATAGATATGTAGAGTTACAAGAAAGTAAATAAATAAAAAGAAAAATAAATAAATTTGGAATTATATTATAGGAGACAAACTACATAAAAAAAAATGACTACAGCCTAATTTGGAAAATTTAAGGTAAAGTGATGCCTCAAATTTAAGGTAAAATGATGCCTCTCTTCCTGATATCATAACCTAATTTGAAAAATTTAAGGTAAAGTGATTCCTCAAATTTAAGGTAAAATGATGCCTCTCTTCGTGATATCATATTTGTGAGTTCAAAATAAATTCAAATTTCAATACATATAGTCATATCATAGTTGTGAGTTCAAAATAAATCCAAATTTCAATACATATATTGCAATTGAAATCTAAATATAAACATATAAGGAAACTTAATAAAACACATCAAATTCACTTAAAGAGAGACAATATTTTCCTCTTGAGATTCCTTTAACTTGCAAAGTTCCATCTCATTTCGGGACAAAGAAGCCTTCAACCTTTCCACCTCCAACCAAGCTTCGACCAAAATAACCTTTTCATATTAAAAATCCCTCTTGAAAGCATAGTTCTAACTATTGTTTACCTACATTTACTTAAGATCTTAGAAATCTTAGTATTTTGGTAATCCAAATCATATATAGTGAAAATAATTACAAACATGACCATGTGTTCCATAGGATATACTACATAATCTACTTTGGAAAGGAATCTAATATAAACAAATTCCCACAATATTGATCCTCTTGAAAATTAATTATCCTAAAAATATGATAACCCTTTTTAATTCCACCCATGAGAAAGGAATTCAATATAAAAAAATTCTCACAATATCGATCCTCTTAAAAATGATTTATGATACAAAATATGATAACCCTTTCTAATTCCACCCACCCATGGAAGATCTAGTATACATTACATAATTCAAACAAACATTGAAATGAAAATTATTTATCGTACAAAATATGATAACCCTTTCTAGTTCCTCCCACTCATGGGAGATCTAGTCTACATTACATAATTCAAACAAACATTGGAAAAATGATAAATTACATTATACTAATTTGAAAAAAATTATATTGAATTAAATGTCATAAACAAATATGAATTCCGAATTATGACATTGATGCAATAATGTTATCTTTTTCTCAAAAGAAAAATAATTTACATTATACTAATTTGAAAAAATTTAATTGAGTTAAATATCATAAACAATCGTGAATTCCGAATTATGACATTGATGCAATGACAATGTCATATTTTCCTCAAAGGAAATTAATTTCATCTCCAAAGCACAATATTCGCACAATATTCATGGTATGTCAACTACTAATATATTAAATACTTCATATGATGTTTATATATATATAAAATAAATTATTGAAATATATTTTTATTGGTGCATGTTCCATATAACATCATATTTTTTCACATACCTTTCATATTTATACATTTTATGAAATGATATATAAAGAGTCACATTCTATGTCTGTATAATGTATGTAAAGGGTAATCATTATCATTTGAAATCATCATCAACTTAGTTAATGATTATTGAAAAATTGTTTTAAAGATATTTGTTATTATACCTTTTGTTTCCAACTGAAAATTTCTCATTATATTATGTATATAATTGTGTACATATTCTAGTTATTGTTCAAAAATTCAAAAAATATTGATTTAACCGTCCCTCAAACTAAGATGAGAGTGCTCACAAGATAATATTTCAAGTTTTACAAAAAATATATTCTCCCCAAGAACCTCCCAAGATCATAATGAGTAAATGCTTCTACCACAATGATCTATTGGATCTGTCGCAAAATTGTACTACTCCTTCTTCGAAAATATAATAAAATATATTTAAAAACAAGGTGGGTCCTTCATTTCCTTCTTCCCACCGTGTATAGTAGATTTTTCCTACTTTTTCCTTGAGATATTGCTTTGATAGCATGTTTGCCTCCTTGTTGTATTCTCAAAAGTTATGGGCAAAGTTGATAGATTTGAAATGATTAATTAACTCTCTGATTTTATACTTCCAACAGTCTAAAGAAATAACATGTAATCTCCCTTTTCCATTGCATAAGTCGATAATAATTTTGGAATCTCTGATTACTTGAAGATCAGTAATATGCATTCTAGTAGCCAGAAATAAAGTTGTCCAGACTCCAAGTAACTCTACCCTTGTACTGGTACCAGGACCATTGTTGAATGTCCATTTGTAAATTTTATTATCATTGATATTTATCATCCTCCCTGCTCCACTTTGGAGGCCATTTGATAAAGCATCTTTATCAAACCAACCCACTCTTGACCCCACCTAGATAGGAGTCTGATTGGTGTGTTTAGTAGGAAAAGTCCGGGAAACTGAAAGTCTATTATAAATCCCAAGTGTCTTATAAACCACTGAACAAATGGAGGGGCTCCCATTTTCAAAAATAGCCTTGTTGCGTTCCATCCAAATTTTCCAACTAACTAAAGCTAGCAAGGTAGAAAACTCTAGAGCTTGGGTTATGAATTTATCATAACATGCCTTTACTGAAATTCCATCCCAATCATATCTCAAATTGAAAACTCCTAATATCAAGAGAAAAACTTGTTTTGTAAAAAAATAGTTGATCAATAAATGGATAACAGAATCAGGTCCCTTGGTACATAAGATACAAAAATTAGGCCCTTCCCAACACTTGGACACTAAATTATCCCATGTAAGTATTTTATTTTCCAAAGAATTCCATACAAAGAGTTTGATTTTTAAATCTATATTCTAGTTCCATAAATCCTTTTGGTATGCCAATGGATTGTTGCCAAATGGTCATAGCTAAGGCTCTATAGACGTTTCTTAATATAAGAACTCCTGACTTATCTCCTCCAATCCATTTAAGTTTGTCTTCCATGTCCTAAAGTTGGATACCAGATCCTTATAAAGAACTGCAATAAGGGTCCCATTGTGTTGCTAAATCACCCAAGAGAGCTAGCTCTCCACTGTCTTGCCAATAAGAGCCAATTGACCATGTCCGAGATCCACCTCTGGCCTGAAAGAGAAAGGAAATATTTCTTTGTTTTAAGGAGTTTAAGAGCTCAGGATAAAGGAGAGAGGAATTTCCCAAACCGAGGATCAAGTCTTTGCCTAATAAAACCCACTGACCTGAGCCTGGGATCCAACTCAACTAGTGGGTAATGAGCGGTAAGGATTTTAGTATGTTTTTCTAGGTCTGTGAAGCCGAAGATACTTTGGTAGAGGTCGTTCTAAACTAGGTAGTGATAGAACAATAAGGTAGATATTTATCTTTTATGACATTGTACCTGTCATGCCTATTGCAGCATGGTATATAGTGTTGAGTTAGTCATTGACCATATATTACTTTCTCATTTGACCATAAATTTCTCATTCTTTTCCAAAGTGTTACATTATAATTGTAAATTTTATTTATTTTTTTCAAACATTTAAATCTTTTATCTCTAATGTGATTGGTTCATAAGTTGAAATCTTATTCTAGCTCCCATGGCGGACATTTATGTCTCAATAAATTATGCTCATATATGCCAGTTGCCATCGATTTTGTTGGTTACAGAGGTGGTTGCGGCGACGACTATATGTGAATGTTAGGTTATGTGCCCACTACAGAAGTGCTTGTACGATGGTATAATAAGAGCAAATCTACCAAATATGTGTGCTCTCAATCTACCAAATCTATGGTTGCCATGATTGCAATTTTCATTAACATTCTGCAATATTTTAATGTTTAACAAAAGGAAAGAGTATTGAGCGAGTTATCATATATATAAATATAATTTTTAAATATGATGATCTTATTTTTAAATATGATGGTTAAGAACAGGGAAAAATCAGGTCCATATCAAAATAGGTTTTTAATCTCCTATATTACTTGAATAACATTAAAGTATGAAAACAATTTAATCAGTGGAATCTAAGATTTGAGTATATGAATTAATTTAATAAAATTTTCATAATAGAAAAAGTAAACATTTTTCAAAAAAACTGAAACTAAATACAATTAATACCCATATTAATATAGTATCTCGAAAAAATATCATATTTTCATATATAATATTTAATGCATATGTAAAACTCTTGTTTCATTATATTGCATAGTGTGTGTTCAAATAAAAAACAATTAATATGGAGTATAGTCATGCCATAAAATATAAATTGCCTACATATTAGTGATTATGCATGATGGATAAGGCTACAAGGCGTATACACTATTCATCCAATATACTTTTCTTGGTTCTCAAATATATGCCGTAAATTTCTATTTACAATATTATAAGATTATAAAATTTTACAATTACAAAAAGTAATATACCCTAACTGTGTAAAACAAATAGGTTTAATATAAACACATATGTTTAATATATTTGAGCTAGTTTCATTCATGTTTATTTGCATCCTTTGTCATAATTTTTAATATATATATTTTTATTTAGATTAAATTATGTTTTGTACATGGAGAAATTAATAATAGAACAAATAATTATGATTTTATGAATCGATGTTTTGTGTAGATATTAGTGTTAGAAAAGCACATTTCTCAATATACTTTGATATTTTAATTTGGATGTCCTTTTTTTCTTTTATTCATATCATTTTTTTATGATTTTTTAGATTTGGATATTTATGAATTTTTATTAACGATTAAATATTGATTTTGTAATTATACATAACATTTAGATCGAGATAGAAGAGGGCCTTCTCCAGCAGGTTCACTCTATCGGTCGCCCTTTATTTATGAAACCGGTTTTAATAAATAAAGCCGGCACGAGTTCTACCCATATCAATCATACATTTAGAATGACACTTTTAAGAATAATTGTTAACAATTGAACAATCTTTTTATTACTTGTAATATTTTTTTTTCCTCGAAAAAAAACACAATTTTATTCATCCAAAGAGAACCAAATTAAATTATGTAGGTGCCAAAAGAACAACCCAATACTGGGTAGAAAATCCAAAATGGACACAAAGTAACTAGCTGGAGAGCGAAAAAGAAGAAAAAATAGGAGTGAATAGGCCGAAAAATCGGTACAAGAGATCTCGTCAAATAATAATACTCCAAACAGAAAATCCAAACAAACCCTAGTGGTCGGATGGACCAGGACAGACAGGTATTAAACCTTCACATTAGCATAACCAGAAGGTTGCCACATCGATCAATATCCCAACCAGCAGCAAAAAGACCTGTAACTGCACGCCCTTTCCATGGACCTCAAAGTGATGGAGACACATCGCACGCCCAAGGATAGAACCTCAAAGTTCTAGCACTACCCCCTCTAGATAGAAAAAAAACATCAAAAACCACCTAAGGGAGCTATATATGAGCATACATCAAACCCTAAAAAAAACCGAAGAATCTATAAGGATTGACCAAAAATGGAGCAATATAAAGCAAGGACCTTGCAAAGAGAAACAGATCTGAGAAAACCCAGGCATCACCATCCCAAAAGCACCCAAAAATCAAGACCTCATCTCACAACCAGAACCAGATGTGATCCTAGAGATAGAATCCATGAAATGACCATGCAATCATAGGGTACGAGCATCAAATAGATCAAGCGCTAATTGCACAAGGATATGGCTCTAGACGCCATCTAAGCCTTCATCAAGTCATAGTGCAAATGAAAAATCCCAGTCCACCATAGGGAGACAACACATCGCACAAGGATCCACGAGTATCTAGCCAAGAGAATGAAACAACGAATAGTAGGAGAGATATACCACAACAACTTGTTGCAAACTAAAAATACCCAGTCCACCACCGGGAGACAACCCACCGTGCGAGGAGACAGGAGTATCCAGTTGGGAGAATGCAACAGCGAATAGAAGGAGAGAGAGACCACACCAGTAGAAATACAATTGGGAGAAGACCACTTCATTTAAGTGTCATAGATACCTCACTGGAAGAGAGTTACGAGAAGTGGGCACATGTGGCTAGGGTTTCCCCCAACCGTAGATCCCCCCCAATTGAGAATCACTCCTGAATTGAATGGTGTCGAGGAAAGACAATGTAGTGGTATAACAATGTAATGTAACGAGACTGTTAACAAAGTAGTGGTATAATGAACATTAATATTTTATAAGTAAGTAACACAATGTCACAAACCAATGGGACATGCGACCTCTTCTACCAACAAGATTGCTTTGGCTTACCACCTTGGTCCAATCATTAGCTTTGTTCAAATTAATATGTTTTTATGTAAGTAACACAATTGGATCATTCAATCATTAACAACTATTCACAAATGTTTGATTCTAATGATATTATTCACAATTAGTTGTTCAATAGTCAACAACAATTTGAACTATTTAAGTGTAGTACTTTGTAGTTATTAAAAAAAATTTCTAAAAAAAAAATTATCTTTATTTCCAGGAAAACAAAGTTACAATCCTTAATTTCTAGGGCATAGCCAAGAAATAAAATTCACATCATGGTCCAGTTGCATAAAAAACCATAAATCTTTATTATTTTATATTTAGTGAAAAATAAAAAACTAACATCAATTATTCAATGATCACCGATCCATCATACTTGAACCTAATAGATAGAAAAAATATCCTCTTGGAGAGAATTGAACAAGCCATTGACATGAACACCCATACTAAGCTTGAATTCAGGAAAATAAATGGTTTATTTTGAGAGTGTGTCCACCATGAAATTATTTTCTCTTTAAACTATTAGATAGCTGAGAGATGGGGGGGTGAATCAGTAATAGATAAATTTAATCATTTTTAACCATATAATGAAAATGTTATATCAATGTAGCATTATCATCCAATAATTGTAGAGTAAATAAATAATGAACAAATAAGAAATCATACACATACATAGTACACCAGTGTTTTTACATGGAAACCTAAAGCAGGAGAAAACCACAGAATTTGTTTTCTTATATATATTTAAGAATTACATTCATTAGAAGCACCAACTTCCTTTGTTTTTTAGCTGCAACTGAAAGGAGGCTCCAACCCCCTAGTTTCTCAGGCTACAACCTGAGGGAAGCTCCAACTCCCTAATTCTCTGGTCACAAGCAGAAGGAGGCTAGAACCCCCTATGTTCTCCGGTGATTCAGATTATTTTGAGAACGACATGAAGACAAAATAATAACAGAGATACAAAAAGGAAATACATATAAATATTGCAAGAAACACATAAATGTAGTTAAACCCAACTTCTATTAATGAATAAGAGAGAAAAACATTGTAGAACACAAACTGACAGAATGGGGTAGCTTATCTCTGAATAGAAAGATATGTTGGTTATGCTTCATTCGCAACAAGATTTACATCACACTCCATTTCACACTTAAAGTGCCTCCTTCACCTCAATTATATATGAGAGAGTGAGAGGAGAACAATTCCCATGATGCATGTGGAATGAATTGGACTAAGTTTATAAAATTTCATAGACATGTAAAACACTAGGACTTCCCGGGCAATAACCCATCCCAGTACTACTTTAGCCTGAGCATGCTTAACTATGGATTTCTAATTGGATCTGGTGCATTAATGCTACGTTGTAGGCATGTACATAACAACACTAGGAAATCATTACATTATGTCTATAATTAACAAATGAATATGAAATTACATTCCATTCCCCATAAAAAGGGTGAATATCATGGTTTATCAAAATCACAGGCTCAAAATGGTGATTCAATGGAAAAGGTGAATGGCCATCAAGATCCATTTGGATCATTCCCCCCTTAGGAAGCAATGGTCCCCATTGCATCAAGTTCCCATGGGAGATGGAAAGAATTATGCTAAATATGAAGCTTGGTGTGTTGTAATGTCCCCGACCATCAACCCTACTGCCGGGAAATGCTACTACGTGGAACATTCACTTTTATAATATGCATTTAAATGAATGTTAAATGACTTAACAAAGAGTAAACACATAATTAATGCTAACGTGCAGAATTAATGGAATTAACAATAATTCATTCATTCAACAGAATACATGATAATATTACAAGCATCATAGACATGCATTTTAATTGAAATTAAACACATAATGATACTTATATTTTAAATTGTAATACACCACCAACTGTGTGCATACCTTCCATAAACCTTCCAGCCATACACCGCGTTGCTCATCACTGTCAGTAGTAGGAAACCCCTGATCTGGGGCTAAGCTCAATCGAGCAAGGGAATTCTAGGCTAGGGAAGGTCAATAGGAAGACACACAGTTTATGACAATGGATTCTCTCCCAGAAGCCACTTATGTTCACTACTCAAAGACTTTCATTACCCACATGCTTGTCCCAGCCCAGGAGTATACACCTTCATTGTCACCAGGACAATTCTTTGGCTGCTAAACGTCCCTTTCCTTGGGCTTCGACAACAGGTTATACTAGAATTCTCCGAGCTCTATGGAAACTATAGGACCCCTTCTAGGAGTTCTCACTTCTTTCGTGCACTCTCACACTGGAAAGAGTCCCTCACAGGCCTGGCAACCTGCTTCTTCAACCACAATCACCTCTCTCACCTGGAGAGAGTGTTGCACATAGGCTTGACAACCTGCTTCTCCAACTCCATTCTATAACAAGGAGGACAACAGTATGGCTCAACAAGGAATAGATGACGGTAGCCAATCACACTTAGGCAAGGGAGTACGTGGCCAAAACAACCCATAGTTATAAAAAACATGGCATAGAAAATTACAGTATGCTCAGGTTTCTCAGAAGACAACAACCCAAACGATTACGCAAGAACTCGGATTTGCAGTGTGGATAAACTGGGTTCACAGGACACACAGCAGACATGGATCAATCCATGGGGTTTTCTACTAGTTTTCAGGGTGTGTGACAAGAAAATTATGTAGAGGTTGATGATGGAGGCCAAACGTAGAGACCAGAAAAAATTCACGGGAATACAACAGTCAATCATAGAGGTCTCACAGTTTTGGGTTTTATATCTGCATGAGGTATGCAACGATCAAACACAGAGGAAAAACGGTTCAGAGAGTCAACAACGGAATGGAAACCACCCCCCGCCCCCCATCACGGCTTAATTATTGGATTAAATTGCATGTACCTGGGTCGACACATGTTTCTCATGAAGCTGCATGCACTCCATCAAGTATGTGTTCCTTTTTTCCAGGAACTTATGATAAAAATTATGCCTTTCACACCACTTTGAAATAATAATAAATTGATATTCACAATGACTTAATCCCTCAAGATTAGCCCATATTCCAACCTTTCATACCCCTCTCCCTTACCTATCCTTGTGGAATCTTAGTCCCTCATCACTCTTTCTTCGTGGTCAATCATCACGTAGTGATGTTTATATTTTATTAATGATCTGCATAATTACATATACAAAAATCAGGCTCCTGGCCTTTAACACCTAGGCTCTCCAGTCTAAATAACACATAAGCCCACCAACTTATATATACTTGTCTCACTAGCCTATAAACATGATTATAATACATAATATAATTGGGACATTTCCTTGGGGTGATACAATCTCCTCCCCTTATTTTTCCATTGTCCTCAGTGAAACTTTTACACAACATCAACAAGATTTTCAAAATCTTCAAAAAGATGTGGGTATTCTGCCCGCATAGCATCCTCATGCTCCCATGTCGCATCATTAGGACCGTACTAGGTCTACTAGACCTTTACAAGATCCATGGCTCGATTACAGAGCTATTTGTTTTTCCGGTCGAATATGCGCACATGATGCACTTGCATGACACCTTCTTGCTCCACCTGCATCACATTCCAATCGATTACATGATTAGAATCAAGTATATATTTCTTAAGCAATGAAACATGAAACACATTATGTACAGTCATGGATGCAGGTAATGCAAGCATATATGAAACTATCCCAATCCTTTCTAGGATTTCAAATGGCCCACAAAATCTAGCTACCAATTTGATGCAGTTTCCCAGCTTCAGGGAACTTTTATTGGCTTTCACTTTAAGGAAAACATGATCACCCACTTAAACTCTATGTGGGTTCTTTTTTTATCATCATAACTTTTTTGCCTGTCTTGGGAAGCCTTTAATTTCTTTTTATTTTTCATCATTTTCTCTTCCATTTCCTTAATAAACTCTAGCCCAACTACTGCCCTATTAATAGGATTAACCCAACTTACTGGATTATTTCACTTTCTGCCATAAAGTGATTCAAATGGGCTCATCTTCAATGATGCTTGATACCCATTGTTGTAGGCGAATTCTACCAAGTGTAGGTAGTCTTCCCATTTATATGGTTTGTCCATCACATACATCTTTAGCATGTCTTCTATTACTCTGTTCACCCTCTCTGTCTGTCCATCAGACTCGGGATGATAAGTTGTGTTGAAGTTCATATTCCTTCCAAACCCCTTGAATAATCCTTTCCAAAAATTTGAGGTAAATTTCGGGTCTCTGTCAGACACAATCGTCTTGGGAATTACATGCAATCGTGCCACGTCCTTCATAAAGATGCCGGCAACATTCACTTCCTTTTGAGTAGTCTTTAATGGAATGAAAAGGGCATCTTTTGTAAGCTTGTACACCACCACCATGATTGAATCATGTTGTTTGTTGGTTTTGGGAAATCCTGTGATGAAATCCATTGTCACTACTTCCCACTTACACTCAGGAATGGTTAAAGGCTACAACAACCCTGTTGGGTGCCTGTACTCAACTTTAACCTTCTGACACTCCATACATCTTACGATGTGTTCAACAATATCTTTCCTCATAATTGGATAAAAGTAATGGCTCTTGACTGCTGCCATAGTTTTCTGATATCCAGGGTGCCCATCATAAGGCACATTATGCATTTCATTCAAAATTGTAAGTTTCAAGTCCTGGACATTAGGTACATAAATTTTGTTCTTGTACAAAATTATTCCATCGGCTTCCAATTTATAATTCTTCACTTTCTGTGGAATCTTACCTTGTTGTAGTTTTTCTACCAAATCTCTGTACTACAAATCTGTATTTGTAGCCTCCAAAATTATTCTTTTAATATTCGTTTGTTACATGCTAATGGATGTAGCATGTAATTTGTGTACACTCCTGCTGAGTGCATCAACCACTTTATTTCCTTTTTCTTTGATATGCTTGATATCAAAGTCATATTCAAAAAGAAACTCCAACCACCTACTCTACCTAGCATTCAAGGTTGGATGATCAAACAAATACTTCATACCGTTATGGTCTGTCCTTAGTTCGAACCTCCTTCCCATGAGGTAATGCCTCCATTTCTTTAGAGCATGTACTATGGTTTCCAACTCTAAATCATGAGTTGCATAGTTCATTTCATGCTCTTTCAACTTTATGGATTCATAACAAATTACGAATCCATTCTAACTAGGGACTCCTTCTAGTCCTTCTTTGCATGCATCTGTACACACTACAAAGTCATCGGTTAATAGTTTCTTCAATTGTTGGAAGCTTTTATCACATTCTTTTTTCCACTGAAAATTATTCTCCTTCCTTTGCAAGGAAGTGATAAGGTGAGCTATCCTCGAGAATCCTGCAATAAACCTTCCTTAATAACTAGCTAGACCCATAAAGGATCTTACTTCCGTCACATTCTTTGGCACTGACCATTCTCTGATGGCCTCAATCTTCTTAGGATCTACAACTATCCCATCCTTCAAAATTATATGCCCCAAGTAATGGATCTTCTCCTGATAAAACGAGCACTTGTTCAACTTGGCATACAGTTGGTGCTCTCTTATCACCTACAACACCATCGTCAGATGTTGTTCATGCTCTTCCTTCAACTTTGAATACACCAAGATGTCATACAAAAAGACTGTGACAAACTTGTCTATATAGTCCCTGAATGCACCATTCATCAGGAACATAAAAATAGCGGGTGCATTTGACAACCCAAATGGCACCACTGTGAATTCATAGTGACCATACCTTGTTCTAAAGGTGGTCTTGTTGATGTATTCATCCTTTATTCTTACCTGGTGGTATCCTGACCTAAGATCTATCTTCAAAAATATCTTCTCATCCTTCAACTGATCGAAGAGGTCATCAATCCTCGACAGAGGATATTTGTTCTTTATAGTTACCTTGTTCAATTGTCTAAAATCAATGCACAATCTCAACACCCCATCCTTCTTCTTCACAAACAGGACCGGGTAACCCCAAGGTGACACACTTGGGTGTATATACCCCTTCTTCAGAGTCTCTTCAAGCTGCAATTGCAGCTCTTTTAGATCTGGCATACTCATTTTGTAAGGAACATTTGAAACTGAAGCTGCTCCAGGCATCAAGTTTACAGAGAAATCAATATCTCTCTTCAGGGGTAATCTTGGTATCTCCTCGAATACATCTTCGAAATCTTTTAAAACTGCATGATCTCCAATATTTGAGACCTCATCCTTAGATGCTTTCTCCACATGGGATGAAAATAATTGACAACCTTTTCTATAGCACTTCTTCAGTTGCATTGCTGAGATATCTCTGATAGCAATAGCTCTGGAAATTCCTTGAACTGTTTTCTGATTCTCCTCCTCATCCAGGCAAGTGAATTCCTTGTTCCAATAGTCCAAGATAGAATAGTTTTGGTCCAACCAGTCCATCCCAATTAGATAGTGATAAGAACCTAAAGGAAAAATATTCAATTTAGCCTTTGTACTCATTCCATTCATGTCCACTGGACAGGACTTAACTAACTCAGTGACTTTCCTCTTGGTTCTTGTAGACAGCTGCACTAACCAAGACTTTTCATGTTTTGTTCTCAACAATTGCAAAATTTCCACCACCCTAGGATCTATATAACTATGGCTAGCCCGTGAATCAATTAAAATAGTAAAGGAATGGTTGTTGATCATACCTTCCAATTCAATCATGTGTGACTAATATTCATCTTGCTTATTATCCAGGGCTGCGTAGATCCTTGGCGTTTTACTACCCATGTCCTCCACTATTTCATCCTACTCAACATTGTGGACAACTCTCACGTTGTCATTTTTGTGGGAGAAATCTTTGTACCTATGGTTTCCTTTACAACCCCAACATTCCATAGGTGTCTGCCTTGGCAATTTCCCACCTACTTTAGCCTTTCTGGGCTGTCTAAAACCTAACTGTCCTTGAGGAATGTTCCTAAAAAAGGGTGGCTTAGTTCCCTTCTTCCTCTGATCCATCTTGAATTTCTTGTTTTCTTCCCAAGCCTTTCAAAAAGTAGGCTTCTCTCTTTGTTTCTCATATAAGCATTTCACTCTTCTTATCATTTCTTCCATAGTTTTTGGGTCATCATACTGAATCTTGTCCCCAATGGAAGGTGGAAGTCCACTCAGATACCTTTGAATCTTGACAGTCCCATCCTTGATGAAAAGAAAACACTTCAGTAATTCCAAAAACCTTCGTTCGTATTCATCAATGGTCATATTGCCCAACTTGAGTTCAAAGAATTTTTTCATCTTTCTATCATAATATCTTTTAGTCAAGTATTTCTTCTCGAAATATATCTTGAATTACTTCCAAGTGATATCTTTCTCTCTAATGTGTTGCACTTGTACAAGATGATCCCACCACATGGATGATTTTCCTTTCAATTGATGCATCACAGTTCTTCCTTCTACATGAGAGGAATAATTATGTAGGTTGAAATATTTCCTCATGCCAAGTAACCATGTCTCAACATCTTCCTCCTTCTTATGTTCTCCATCAAACATAGGAGTCTTAATCTTGTTCATTTCGCCCTTCAGTTCATCCACTCCAGATATCATGTGATTTTTTGTAGGAGATGGGATTGAATTACTGTGTGCCCTCCTCTTGGAGTGACCTTGGTAGTGATGATGGTGTCTACCAACACTCCTTGATCTTGTTCCCTCGAAAGTCTGGTGAATCCCTGTTTTGCTTGAGTCTCTCTCCTTGTCCAACTTATTTTCTATTCTCTCCAGACTCTTTGTCAACTTTAAGTTGAATTCTCCCTATTGTTCCTTATCTTTCATGAGATTTATGCTATCTTCTCGGTGAGTTTGGGCATCTTTCTGCAATATTTCAATGATTTTGATCATATTCCCTTCCTTATCTATCTCTTCTCCATGCCCATTGGAGTTCGACCCTTCAACTCCCAAATGCACATCCATTCCTTTTGATTCATTCTTCGAACTAGAAGCATTTTGTGTCCCCTCCATTTCTTTGCACTCAGTGGCAACTCTATTCGGTTCTGGAACTCGTTAAAATTTTGTAGCACAATGTGCAAACAACCGGAAATTTTTAGGTCATCATTCCTTAACAAATCCCACAACATTCATAAACAAATCTTATTCAAGAAGACATTCAACTTTCATTTTTTGTGATTCTTGTTCAATCAAGAATCCCCACAGATTTCTTCTTTAAGAGCTCTGCTCTGCCAAGTTTTCGGGCACTAACCCCTTTCTCTCAATTTCCCCAACCCACGCGACCATGGGTCATGACCAAGCGCTAGATCAATAAGTGCGCACTTGAGCCTTCGACCTTCGCCTTCAGAATATTTCCAATCATAACACAACAATCACTTGGAGTTCCGAGTTATCGAAATCACGCAGTAGGATGGATGAATGGTCCACGTGTACCCAGCATCCTATGACTAACACTCGTTGTGGAACCTCATGTGTTTGATCTCCATGACTTCGGAAGATTTCACATTTGCACACCTCGAACCATTAATCTCCGAACACTTCAATGAAACTTTATTGACGTCATTACGTCACATCACTTACACTTTTCCAAATTGCAGGGGCATGAAACGGTGGTTTGGAGTAACCCACCTTTCATTCCATAATTCATCTAACACTAACATGTAACCCCTTGGTGAAACCATTTTTTGGATTGTGGGACCGCCTTGGACAATTATATTCCATGCAACTTGGGTCCCCATAATGTTTCCTGACCGTTGATCTTTATGTATCATGATCAATTCCATTGTGGGTCCTCCGACCCTTAACTTCATTACGTAACCTTGGGTCCCACTCACCATGCTCACACAGAGTGCCACATGGTGAAATACTAGCAACTCATATGTGGCACATTCATATGGGTAACACTCATTACGTTCCAAATGCCATCTCAATATTCCACGGGTTCTAAACCCACTGACACATGGCACACATCCTATGTGTCCATGTCACCTCTAGGTGACATCATCATGAATCACCACTTTGACTCTTCAGGATTCAAGAGTTTCAACTCCTGTACGCTCGCTTTTTCCCAGATCTCTTTCCCCCAGAGTTCATAATCTATCGATGTGTGTCCTCCTTCACAATCAATGGGCATGAGTGACTTTGTAACTTCGGGCTTCGGGAGTTTCAAACTCATAGCACTTGCCTCCTCACGAAGTACTTCCACCCAAAGTACACAATCTCTTAACGTGTGTCCTTCGCAATGGATGGTTGCGATCTACTTCGGGACTTTCGGAGTTTGTCACACTCCACACTTGAAATCCTCCGAAGTGACTTTCCTTTTCCTTCTTGGACATGGATCGAATGGTCAGGCTCTTTCCCTATGATCTACAGTGTAGATATTCTTCAGAATTTTGTGCCTCAGCACATTCCACTTCTCCCGATTTCCGAACTCCGAAAGGCTTCCAGGACAACATTCCTACACCTTCTCTGGATCTGACGGTCATAAAGGACTCTCCTTTTTACCAAACAGATCCTACAGCTCCAACACCCCAAGCATTGAGCTCTCTCTCTTTGTGGTACAATACCACATCGACTGTAGTTTTACTCTATTGCTACTCCTCCTGAGCTTTGTAGCATGACCAAGTAACCCCTTGGCACTTAGAAACAGTCTAAAGTTTAAAATCGGTTCCATCTGAACACCATTTCCACTCGAAACCTTGGGTTCAAAGCCAACCTATCCAGCCCATCCAGGCTCAACGTTGAAACCACGGGATCTGATACCATATTGTAACGTCCTCGTCCATCACCCCCACTATCTAGAAACACTAATACACAAAACATTCACTTATATAGTATGCATTTAAATGAATGTTAAATGACTTAACACAGAGTAACCACATAATTACTGCTGACATACATAATTAATGGAATTAACAGTAATTCATTCATTCAATGGAATACATGATAATATTACAAGCATCGCAGACATGCATTTTAATTGAAATTAAACACATAATGATACTTATCTTTTAAATTATAATAATCCACCGACTGCATGTAGACCTTGCACAAACCTCCCAGCCATAAACCACGTTGCTCATCACTCTCAGCAGTAGGTCACCCCCGATCTCAAACTAAGCTCCACTGGGAAAGGGAATCCTAGGCTAGGAAAGGTCAACAGGAAGACACACAATTTATGATGACAGATTCTCTCCTAGGAGCCACTTATGCCCATTGCTCAAAGACTCTCATTCCCCACATGCCTGACCCACTCCAAGATTATACACCTTCATTGTTACTAGGACAGTCCTTCAGCTGCTAAACCTCCCTTTCCTTGGGCTTCAGCAACAGGCCGGACCCGAATTCTCTGAGCTCTGTGGAAACTACACGACCCCTTCTAGGAGTTCTCACTTCCTCCACGCACACTCTCACCATGAGAGAGTCACTCACACGCCTGAAAACCTGTTTCTTCAACCACAACCACCTCTCTCACCTGGAGAGAGTGTTGCATACAGGCCTGACAACCTACTTCTTCAACTCCATTCCAGCACAAGGAGGACAACAGTATGGCTCAACAAGGAACAGATGATGGTATCCAATCACACTCATCCAACGGAATGCATGGCCACAACAACCCACATTTATAACACACACGACATAGACAATTACAATATGCTAAGTTTTCACAGAAGACAACAACCCAAACAGTTAAGCACGAACT
Organism: Picea engelmannii; assembly: GCA_009831015.1. Lineage (NCBI taxonomy): Eukaryota > Viridiplantae > Streptophyta > Pinopsida > Pinales > Pinaceae > Picea > Picea engelmannii. Next base: position 19,967 of record WSFP011409404.1, read on the forward strand.
TGGATTTGCAATGTGGATAAACTGGGTTCACAAGAAAAACATGATACATAGCTCAGTCCATGAGGTTTGTCATTGGTTTTCAGGGTGTGCGATAAGAAAATTATGTAGAGGTCGATGATGGAGGCCAAACACAGAGACTATATGGAATTCACAGGAATACACCAGTTGATCGCAGAGGTCTCATGATTTCAAGTTTCAGATCTGCTTGAGGTATACAATGATCAGACGCAAAGGAAACATGGTTCAGATAGTCGATGATAGAATGGAGGACCCCCACACATCACGACCCAATTCTTGTATTAAATTGTATGTGTCTAGGCCGACACATGTTGCCCATGAAGCTGCATGCACTCCATCAAGTATGTGTTCCCTTTTTCCAGGAACATAGGATAAAAAATATGCCTTTCACACCACTTTGAAATAATAATAAATTATTGTTCTCAAGGACTTAAGCCCTCGAGATTAGCCCCTCTTCCAACCTTTCAGCCCCCTCTCCCTTACCTAGCCTTGTGGAAGCTTAGTCCCCCATCACTCTTTCTTCATGGTCGGTCGACACGCAACGATGTTTATATTTTATTAATGATCTGCATAATTACATATACAAATATCAGGCTCCTGGCCTTTAACACCTAGTCTCTCTAGCCTAAATAACACATAATCCCACCAGTTTATATACACTTGTCTCACCAGCCTATAAACATGATTACAATACATAATATAACTGGGGCACGTCCTTGGGGTATTACATGTGTTGTTTTCCTTGTTGAAGAAGTTGTTATGGTTAAGTTGTTGAAGGTTGTCATGAAGCTGTTGTTGGAGGGGTCGAATCGGTTCAACCAATCTAGTTGCATGATCTACTTTAGTGTGTGAGGACTCTTTTGGTGAGGATGCACCATGAAGAGTATGAAGGGTTATGTTATAACCTTGCTTGATTGGGCAATGTGGAGGCACCCCCATAGGTGCAACAAGAACATATTGGTACTCTTCTACAATCTTGTCGATATGATTCTGCTAGATAGAAAGGTCTTGGGCTAAGGCTGCAGTGGTTGAAATGTCCTTCTATTCACCTTCTTATCAGATTGTGAAGAGGCTAAACTTTGTAGTATGGGAGATTACTTTGTGGAATTTTTTTGGTAAGACAATGGTTGAAACTACCTCTGGTATCGTATATAGTTGACCCCCCAAAGTAACAATGACGCTACAGGGTCGAGACTCATAAATAGCATGATGCCTCCACATATATGGTTGGACTAATAGAACATCACAGACTTATAGTGGGGCAATATCACATAATACCTCATTCTTGAAGGGATTTATGTCGTAGGATAGGGAACATTGTTGGCTGACACAAAGATATTGACCCTAGCGAAGCCACCTGATGTTGTATGTTTGCGGGTGTTGTGTTGTTGGAAAATCCAGCTTCTTGACAACCTTTCTGGAGATGATGTTCTTTTGTCTTACACTATCAAAAATCAAATGTAGTGGGGTCCCCTTAACCCACATTTGTGAATGGAAAAGTCGCTCCCCCTCCTCAAGATCCTCTTATGGTTGGATTGTTGTAGTTGTGGGTTCTGCATCAATGATCTATCTCCTTTTATCATTTTCTGAATCAGGTTCCAAGTCAGGATCTGGATATTTATCCTTGAGCTTTGCAACAAATGATTTTGTTGAGTGACATCATCAGTGTTATGCCAAGAGCTATTATGGAACTCACACCACTTTTCAGTGTCTTTCTTAGAATTCCCATTACCCTTCTTTGCCTGCACCTAGAGTTGGATATCTTGAGGTTGTCCATCCTTGCTCTGTCATTCATTATGTGAGTTAGATTTTCCTTTTTCATGCTTCTCCCACTGACTCTCCTTCTTGAATTTCTGCTCAATTTTGATTGCATATCGATAAGAAGCTTTGAATGAGAAGATGTCCAGAAAATCCATCTCTATTTGGATGTACCTCTGTAGACCACTACGGTACTTCAAAAACAGGTTCTACTCGGAGTCTTTGATACCCATCTTTGAGCGCAAGGTATGAAATATGTTGGTGTACTCTGAAACCGTCTCTTCTATTTTCTGACGCGGAGTTTTCCATATGATGTATCGGTCATCATAGTTTCCGACAGGGTGGAACTCCTCCTTTAGGGAATCTACAAAGGTTTCCCAAGTGGGTTCTCTCCCAAATAGTGTAGATTTATTTGTGGTGTACCTATCCCTGTAACTTTCCCACCAAGCTCTGACATGGGGAAGGGATTTAAGGAGGGAAAAGATGATATTTTCACTGTAGGCAAATGTTTGGACAGAGTAATAACCTTCTAGCAAATTCAGCCATTTTTCTAGAGAATCTGCATCTCTCTGGCCTCAAATAAGGGGATATCAAAATTGACTTGTACCTTGAAGGGTGTTGCACTTGCGAAATGGATTCTTGTCAAAGATTCCTCAGCTGCCACCATCGGTATTCTTCGAAGGATATTAGCAAAGTTTTCCATCATATTGTTCCTCTGTCGCACGAGGGCTTCCTCGAGCAATGTATTGAAAGGATCTCCTGCTTTGTTGTCTCTCTTTTATTCCACCATGGGAGGTCACTTGGGCTGGAGAGAGAAGTTGTCCTCAAGAAAAAATAGCTCGAGACCCAACTCCCTATACCCTGACCTCGTTGGGGACTTTCTCTGAGAAATGCCAAGGAGAAGCCTGATCTGATACCATTGATCCATATTATTTTGAGAACGATATGAAAAAATAAATATAGCAGAGATACAAAAAGGAAAGACACAGAAATATTGCAAAAAACACAAAAACATAGTGAAACCTAGCTTCTATTAATGAATAAGAGAGAAAAACATTGTAGAACACAAACTGGAAGAATGGGGTAGCATATCTTTGAACAGAAAGAGATGTTGGCTACACTTCATTGGCAACAAGCTTTACATCACACTCTATTGCATGATTAAAGGGCCTCCTTCACTTCAATTATATATGAGAGAGTGAGAGGAGAACAATTCCCATGATTCATGTGGGATAAATTGGAATAATTTTATAAAACTCCATAGGCATGTAAAACACTAGGAATTCCCAGATGGTCACCCATCCCAGTACTACTTTAGTCTAAGCACGCTTAACTGTGGATTTCTAATGGGATCAAGTGCATTAACACTATGTTGTAGGCATGTGCATAACACCACTAGGAAATCATTACATGATGTCTATAATTAGCAAATGAATATGAGATTACATTTTATTCCCCATCAAAAGCGTGAAGATCATGGTTTATCAAAACCATGGGCTCAAAATGGTTATTCAATTGAAAAGTTGGATGGCCACCAAGATCCATCTGGATCATCCGGCTAAAACCCAAAGGTGGCTACAACCACCTGTCATTTCCCCATCCAACCGCCCTGACGTAGAAGTAGAATGGTGGAACCATTGTCACACTATCACTGTGAGATATACTATTGTAAACCTATACCAATCAACCTGTAATCAACCTGTAACAACTTGTTCCAATAACCTATGCCCACATGTACCATACATCAACCTGTACCATAAACAAATGTATCAAGCATGCATCAAACCTATACCTCAACCTGCACCATCAATGATTGCATCAACCATGCACCAAATATGTATCAATCATGCATAAAATATACATAAACTATGACTCATCGAGATGTACCAACATCGTCAACTATACACCTCATGTATGTGCCAACTCATCAACTACTTTTCTCAACCATGTACCCAACATGTACCTCATCAATTTCATCATTCAAATATGATATGTTACTTTGTAATAGAAATGGTGTATATGATTACATACCTACAAACCTTCCTTAACTTTAACAACAAGAGACTAGCATATTCATCAAACTTTACTTTAGTCTCACATGAATAATTTTGGATTAGTCAAAAACCCTAACTTGAAATAATCATAACTATGTACGTGTAATGAATAAATATATAAAAATAGTACACAATGTTCTTCAGTTTCGTTTATGCAATTCCTCCATGTTTCACTTCTTGAAACCTCTATGAAAAGGAGTTATAGAAAGAATGGCATACCTTATTGAATTTTGGTGTATTCTAGAGAGAGAACTTGTAAAGCACGCCCCACACAAAATATATGTTGTATGGATCTGAAAATTGTACATAGAATACTAAAGATGGTAACTCTAACCAATACATTTAGTATTACTGAATTTGGATATGTTATGAAGAAGTTATGGCTTTTTTACCCTAAACATCTTTTTTAAACTAGTTTCGGGACTAGCCACAAACCCTAGTTTCCACGGAGTGTAACTCCAAAAATACAACGACCCACATGATAAAGTTTTTATCAAGGATACTTGGATATGTTTCCTCAATGGAAAACCAATTTCATGGTATGAATCATTCTATAAAAAACATTATTCTGAAAATGGTGACATGATCTGTAAATAATATACCTTCGAAAGAATCATCAAAATAATTTATCTTCCCTTGAATTTTGTCCTTTTTTACTCAACATCCCTTTGAAATTCATCTTATATATAATTTGGTTACCTCAGTCACTTGTATATATTCAATATTCTCAAGTGTGATTAAAAATCCAAAATCTTTTCTTCCTTTGAGATATATGAAAATCCTCTTCACTTCTAATACATGTGATTCCCTTGGTGTTTCTTGAAATTGTGCCACCTGTCCATCCATTATGATAATGTTCATGTGTCTCTAAACCACTCTCTTCACGTATATATGAATCGATGCTCTCATCCAATGTCATATATATGTCCAAATCTACTAAGTGTTCTTACGAATCCATCTCTGTCCATATTGTCCAAGACTCTATTGCACAACTGTCCATAATGTTGACCCATTTATCACTATACTATCATGAGGTCTTCACTACTACAAATGATTAATTTATCAAACTGTACTT
>ML860327.1:7832-24870 GCA_009831015.1 Picea engelmannii
TCAAAGGCCTTTGTTATAATTGTGATGACAAATATTTCTCGGGCCACAAGTGTAAGGAACAAAAGCTTTTTATGGCCATCTCTGAGGACATTTCAGAAGAGGATGTTGAAACTCCCCTTGTGTCTGAGTCACCTGAAATCACTAACATAACCCGTCCCTCAGACCCTCCCGAAGTAGAACCCATCATTTTCCTTAATGCTCTCACTGGATTTTCTGCTCCCCAAACCCTCAAGTTAATCGGTTACATCAAGCATCGGAAGGTCATCATTCTGGTTGATAGTGGAAGCACCCTTAATTTTATTCATCACCGCATTGCCCAAGAAACTCATTGCTACATCCATGCTGTCAACCATTTCCAAATCATGATTACCAATGGTGGTTCCATGAAATGTGGAGGGCGTTGTGAAAATGTGAGTCTCCAAATCGGTGACTACCACCTAAAATCCCATATGTTTGCTATTGACATGGGTGGTTGTGACATTGTGTTGGGTGTAGACTGGCCAAGAACTTTGGGTCCCATTCTCATGGATTTTAAGGCATTAACCATGCAATTCGACCAAGAAGGCCACCAATATAAATTCCAAGGCATCATTGCTGGTTCACCTGAGGTCATTAGTTCCCATCGCATGGAAAAGCTGCTAAAAAAAGGTCATTCTGGTGTCATTTCCCAACTCCATGCCATTCAAGCAACAAAAACACCCCCTGTGCTGCATGACTTCCAAGCTCTCCTTTCTAAACATCAAATGGTATTTTCCACTCCCCAAGGCCTCCCTCCTTCCCGCAGTGTTCATGATCATTCCATTCCCCTTGTACCCGAAAGCCTTCCTCCCAATATCCGTCCATATCACCACCCCTTCTCACAAAAAAATGAAAATGAGAAAATGGTCCAGGAACTCCTTAATGCAGGTGTTATCCGCCCTAGTACTAGTCCTCACTCTTCTCCTATAGTCATGGTCCTGAAGAAATAAGGTTCTTGGAGAATGTGTCCTGACTTCCGTGCCCTCAACAAACTGACCATTAAAGACAAATTTCTCATTCCTGTCATTGATGACCTCCTAGATGAATTGAGTGGCGCCCAATTCTTTACTAAACTTGATCTTCGCTCGGGCTATCACCAAATATGTATGAAAGAGGCATACATTCCCAAGACGACCTTTCACACTCATGAGGGCCACTATGAGTTTTTGGTCATGCCCTTGGGCTTGTGTAATGCCCCCTCCACCTTCCAAAGCCTTATGAATCATGTCTTCCATCCCTTTCTCCATCATTTTGTCTTAGTTTTCTTTGACGATATCCTCATCTATAGCAAAACCTGGACCGACCATCTTACTCATGTGGATCAAGTTCTCCATCTCCTCTCCCAGCACCAACTTTTCTTGAAACAGTCTAAATGTGCTTTTGGTGCCTCAAAAGTAGAATACTTGGGTCATCTGGTTGGCAAGGATGGCGTTAGGGTGGATCCAAAAAAGATTGAAGCTATGCAAGATTGGCCACACCCAAAGACTCTCAAAAGCTTGCATGGATTTATGGGCTTAACAGGGTATTATCGCAAGTTTTTTAAGAACTACGAAAAAGATTGCAACACCTCTCACTTCTCTCCTCAAAAAGAACTCTTTCACTTGGATTCCAACCGCTGCTCAAGATTTTCAAACCTTGAAGACGACCATGTGCACCACTCCGGTTCTGGCCCTTCCTGATTTCACAAAGACCTTTGTGTTGGAATGTGATGCCTCAGGGAAAGGAATCGAAGCTGTCCTTATGAAAGAGGGTCGACCTTTGGCCTTCACCAGCAAGCAACTGTCTGAAAGGAATCTGGGCAAACCCATTTATGAAAAAGAAATGTTGGCTATCCTGCATGCCGTTGAGCCGTGGCACCCTTATCTCTTGGGGCAACACTTCCAAATCAAGACCGACCATCAAAGCCTCAAGTACTTTCTGGAACAATGCATTTCCTCCCAGAAGCAACAAAAAAGGGTCACTAAGCTCTTTGGTTATGATTATGAGATCATTTATAAGAAGGGCAAAGACAATGTAGTGGCGGATGCACTGTCCCGAAAATATGAAGATGAAGGATCCCTTTTTTCTCTTTCCTTCATTGTACTCGATTGGCTCCAAGCTGTGCGCCATGAATGGCTTCAAGATCCCAAAAGTTCGCATCTGATCCAACAATTGCAGACCAAGGCTCTGGCTCCCCCAAGGTACTCTTGGCTCCAGGATGAGCTTCGATACAAAGACCATTTGTATTTAAGTAAACAATCAAAGCTTAAATCCATGGTACTTTCTGAGCTTCATCCTACACCCACAGCGGGGCACTCAGGGTTCACCAAAACATATGACAGAGTCAAACGTTCTTTTTTCTGGGATGGTATGAAACAGGACATCCGTAATTTTGTAGTTGAATGTGAGGTGTGTCAACGCAACAAGGGAGAAACAGTCAAATTTCTAGGCACACTACAACCGATTTCGATTCCATCGACTATTTGGAAGGATATCTCTATGAACTTTATTACCGGCTTACCCAAATCAGGGAATAAGTCAGTCATAATGGTGGTTGTGGATCACCTTTCCAAGTATTCTCATTTCCATGCTGTTCAACACCCATTTACTGTATCCATGGTGGCTCAACTTTTCATGGACCAGGTCTTCAAGCTTCATGGCATGCCACACTCTATTGTTTATGATCGTGACCCAACTTTCACAAGCAATTTTTGGCAAGAACTGTTTAAGCTCCAGGGCACCCAATTGCATCTCAGCACAACTTATCATCCCCATATTGATGGTCAAACAGAAGGTGTCAACAAGTGTCTGGAAACATATCTGAGGTTTTTTTCTTCTGAAAAACAACATCAGTGGGCTCAATGGCTACCCCTAGCCGAATGGTGGTACAACACTTCCTACCATACAACTACTCGCATGATTCCTTTTGAAGCGGTATATGGACAGAAGCCACCTTCAGTTCCCTCATACTTACCGGGTACCTCGAAGGTCCAGACGGTTGACCAAACACTTACAGTTCGAGAGGATATTCTTCATACCCTTAAATAGAACTTGGTCATGGCACAAAATCACATGAAGCAACAAGCAGATCAAGGTTGCTCTGAATGTCAATTTGCAGAAGGGGATTAGGTGTTTCTGTGACTGCAACCATACAAGCAAACTTCCCTCAAGGCCGAGCATTGTCAGAAGCTAGCGCCCAAATTTTATGGTCCTTATACAGTTCTCAAGCGTGTGGGACAAGTCGCATATCAGTTAGCTCTGCCCAGTCAATCGAAGCTACATCTAGTTTTCCATGTTTCATGCTTAAAGAAGGTGATTGGAACTCTGTGCCAAATTCAAACCAACCTTCCCGAGTTAGCTGAAGAAGGATCCATTTGGCTACAACCAGAAGCAGTTTTGGACCAGCGTGAGTGTTGCCTGCATCTGAGAACAATCAAGGAAGTGCTAGTCCAGTGAAAATATACGAATCCAACAGATGCCACTTGGGAACTAACTACCATTCTACAATAGTTTCCTCATCTCAAGCCTTGAGGACAAGGCTGTTTTTAAGGGGGCGGACATGTTAGGATCCTAACCCGCACATAGGTAGATTGATATATTCGGATGTAATAAAGGTCAATATTAATAAGGCCTTTCAATAAAATAGAATAAGGCGGATGTAAGAAGACCTAATAGAAGCTTCCACTTCTAGAAGGATCTTCCTCTAGATGCTTCTCTTGATAGACATATTTAGTATAAATAAGGGTTGAGGGTATGAAAACCCTAGCTTGGAGATTATTGTAATAGAGCACTGCTCGTTTGGAGGTTGCCCCCTCGAAGAGGCATGTGAACATTGCTTTCTGAATCAAAGTGCTATTTCTGTTGTTGTTCTTATATCATTTCTGTGTTATTGTGGAGATTATGCTGGATATATTACTGTTATTCTGCCATTTCTAGCATTTTATTTCTGTTCTGCATATTTATTTTATCTGGTATCTTGCAATATTAAATTAATTTAGATTAAGTTATGCATCTTATCCATAATGGTTTGTGGAGTTATTAAGTTATCTAGAGTTTTTTTTCATAGTAACTATTATTTTATATAATCAAAATTGTTGTGCCTACTCCCTCTATCTTGTAACATTTTTCATCCCCAAGCTTGACCTGCTCTGCAAAAGATTTTGTCTCGAAATCTGAGAGGATCTCCTTGTACCATGTCATGTGCTTTGATGCACCACTATCTACTAACCAAATTTTCGGCCCCGTAGAAACTAAACTGGATAAAGAAGAAAACAAATAATATTCTTTCCTATTTTATTTCTCATTAGAAGGACTTTTCTGATTTCTTTTGGATTCATCATCCTCAGCAGTTGGGGCATGATGTTTCCCTTTCCTAGGATATTTCTTTCTAAACCAACAATCTTTAGCAAAATGACCCAACTTATTACAACTAAAGCATTTAATCTTAGATGTATCAATATTCTTACCTTTGAATGTACCTTTTGTGTTTGGCTTCCATTGAGAGCCTTTCTGGAAAGTGCCTTTCTTCTTTCCCTTGAATCTTGATGCTAAAGTTGAATGCTTTTCTTTCATTGGCTCACTCATGGTAGTTGTGCGACTCTCCCCCTGGAGGCAATCATGCCATAACCTCTCAAATGTGGGTTGAATCTCTCTCCCACTTACACTAGATAAGAAGGTCTCCCATGAAGAAGGAAGACCGTAAAAAATGGCTTGCACTAAATCATCATCATCCACTGTCACCCCTGTGACCAAAAGATGATCTCTGATCTGGGATATCCTGGAACAAAAGGATACCACTGATTCACCTTTCTCTATCTTCAAATACTTAAGCTTGTGCTTAAGTGTCCTCTTTTGACTTGGAGCCTATTTTTCATATAGATTCACCAAGGTATCCATACAGTCCTTGGCAGTCATCAACGAAGTCATTGCGAGAATTATACTATCTTTGACTAAATCAAAGATGATTCGATTGGACTTTTCTTGACTCTTCCTGAAGGATGTTCTTCCTACATTATTCGTGGGTTCCTCCACCACTGTGGTCACATACTACTCAAGATCATGCTCTTGCAAGATATTTGTTATACGGAGCTTCCACACATTGAAGTTGGTAGCTCCTTCGAGACTATCCTCGGCCCTAACTGAAATGGAGGATTCCATGGTCCTCACACTAGAAACTTAATCAAGTTTGCTTGGATCTGTGTGTACCTACTGTTGCACTTCAACACGTTTAACACACCCTAAGCTCTGATACCATGCTAAATTATCAGCTTGATTTCTTATGCGGATTAATTCTTTTATTTTCTTCAATACTTTGTTTCCAGCTTAATATACTTGCAACAATTCCAAATCATAATCGAATAGAAATAACTATGTAGATAAGTAAACATGCACATCAACAACACATACACCCTGGGGAAACCTTGTACAGGGAGAAAAACCCCAGCAAACAATATTCCTTTATTGCATTAATAATGTAAGATCTCTTACAAATATCCACCATGAATGTACTTCTCTCAATGGGATTGCCAAGATGACTCTGACCTGACAAAGACTTACAAGACCTTGCTGAGATACACCTTTGATATGCTGCCTCTTTATCACTGATGTGCTCCTCTATTGCTTCACCCTCAACCTGCATATGAAAACTGTGTTTCAAAACTATGTTGCATAACTGTCTTCAAGAACTGTGTTTAAGAGAGGATTTGACCTCTTCTTATATAGGTTGAAGAGGGGAAGAGGGGAAGCTCAAAATAGTAACCTGATTGCATGCATTAGTCATAACTCAGCTTCATACTTTAGTTCAAACTTAGAACTAGACTTGAGATTGATTACTCAGCATTACACTTTAGTTCGAACTTAGAACTACACTTGAGATTGACATGCTTTAGTTCGAACTTAGAACTAGACTAAGGAATTTAATTGCAGCTCAACATTACACTTTAGTTTTAAGATAGAACTAGACTCAAGACTTTAGTTGCAACTCAACATTACACGTTAGTTCTAGACTCAATACTTTAGCTGCAACTCAACATTACACTTTAGTTCTAAAATAGAACTAGACTCAAGACTTTAGTTGCAACGGAACATTACTAAAATAGAACTAGATTCAAGACTTTAGTTGCAACTCAACATTACACTTTAGTTCTAACATAGAACTAGACTCAAAACTTTAGTTACAACTCTGTTGTGAGGGAAATCTCCTTACGGACTAGCAAATAGGGTTATGCTTTGCATGCAGATATGACCAAGAAAAAATCTACTTTCTACCTTCGTCCCCAGACTTAAATCCCATTTCCTTTTAGTAAAAACATGGCTAGATCAACCTAACTTGTTCCAGGCGTTCGATGTTGATCCCTTGTCGCACTTGATTACTTGTCCGCAGTTCTCCTTCCAAAGTTGACCTGCATACAAGACAAACAACAACTACACATGCATCTTACCTATAGACTAATGGGTTAGAGATTCAAATATGCACTTAACAAACTATGAATAACTCATGAATTGGGACGGGAAAAGCATTTTCTTTTTTACTTTGAATGAGTCAACTTACAAAAATTCGAGACCAGCCACCGCTCCGTGAACCTGATCCTGGGCTTCTCTTCAACTGTCCTCCAACTTCTTGCTTAGTATCTCTTCTGGCACAAGGATGGCTAAATGGTTGGGACAATGGGAATATGAAAATGGGTAGAGTTTCTTTGCTATCTTTTTCCTCTTCCAAATGGGACCCCTAGCCCTTCTTTTATAGGCTAGAAGAAGCTAGGTATTTGGACGAACCCTCGGCCATGCATGGCCGGGAGTTTCAGTTAACTCACCCAGAGCTGTGTGTTTCGTCGACAACTTTCCTTTTTTCGTGCTTTTGTCGGTCCACGTGGGCTATTTTAGGTCAGCTAGCGTGTACACACGTGCAGTAATAGAGTAGGGTGCATAGGCCCTTATAAAAGAGGTTTTTTAAAGAGTTGTTTAGCAGTGCTTTGACAAAGAAGGGATCTGAGATGGCCTGATGCCAGGTAAGCATGTATGGTGCAATTTAGGGTTATAACAGATGCCCCCTAATGTGCGAGGTTAGAAGAGCATCTGATGGCCGAAATACATTACCAATATTTACTGATGTGCTGAACAAGTGAGCCCAAGAACTAGGAATTAGGAGACGCTGTCTGCAAAATAATAAATGTCTCACCAAGGTGGGCATACCCATGCTCGGGATAGAATAAACGCATGGCTACCAATCAAATACAATGCAGATCCATGCCATATAACTATATAAAGTGTAGCCGTGAACAATACACAACGGAGCTACAACTCGAAATAAAAAAGATATACATGTAGAATATCCATCTTCGTAGAAGCTGATAAGGCCTGATGGCTAGAGATGAGGGCTTTAGAGCTCGAGCAACAACTTCAAAATCTTCAAAACTCAGGTAGGAGTGTAGTATGAGTGTACGACTTCACTACCCAGAGGTCTTCGATGGCTCGTCGGTCATGGACTAGATAATCTTCATGATTAGACTGAAGGCTTCATTGATTTCCGAACAAAGACATGATTGGACGTTCAGGATGGCTAGGTATGAGGGAAAGAGACAAATTGCAGAGGGGCCGACTCAGGCTTGGTGACAAACTTCCCTTGGACAATAACACAACAAATGATGTGACTCATGCAGCATGGCATTAATCATAAGTCTACGAAGTAGGAGGCAACACAAACTCTCCATATGTTTGGAAGGATAACCAAACGGTGGAGGACACAACTCTATATAGCGAGAACAACTTCCTAAGGTCGTACTACATCCCATAGTTTGATGAACAAACAGATAGATGTGCTTTATCCAAGGGCAACTCATTATGTTGCCAATAAAGAAAACACTTTTCCCTTCCTCTTTTTGGGGTATATTTGACTTTTTTTTTTTTGTCTTTTTCAATAATTGTGGGAAAAAGAATAAAGGAATGTTACGATACAATGGAGGAATGAGTATTGCAAACATACAAGTTCAAGGCACAAAGACAAGATTGATGTTCTAATATAATGATACTCGGGAAAAATCCTCCGGGGGCCAAGGGTGTTAAAACGCAGAAGCAAACTGTTACAAGGCTGGCGTATAAGATATGCAAACGCGGTTAACAAAACACACAATGGTAACATCCTTCAATGTAAGTTTAACAAGCCCAGAGAAGGTAAGCTCGGTGGTTTTTCAATTTTAGAGAGTCTTAAAAAACATAAAAGGAGACTCCATTGGGGTACCTTTTCCGAAGATAGTCTAGTCGGTTCGAAAAAGGGGTAAACTAGCACCGACAAGACATCTATTCAAAATGATTTTAATGAGTGTGACAAGAACAAGATCACTCGACCATTTTTTCATTTTTAAGGAGTCTGAAAAAAGATTAACTATGGACTTCGTTAGGAATGTTCTTCTGAACCAGTTTAATGAGTGTGAAAGAATAAGGTCACTCGATGATCTTTTCAATTTTAGGGAGTCTGAAAAGAGATTAACTATGGACTCCGTGGGGGTTCCTTCTTCGTAAGTTTAGTCCCTCAGGCCTGAAAAAGGGATAAAATTATACCTGAGAGTACTCTTCTATAGAGCTGAAGTTCCATAGAGTAGACCTTTGTTCGTACAGTTGATCGTCCGGACCGAAAAAGGGGTAAACTACCGCCAGACAGACGTGACTTCAAATTTCAGTTTAACGAGCGTGAAAGGCCACAAGATCGCTCGAAAATCTTTTCATGTTTAGAGGGTCTGAAAAGGGCTTAAACGAAGACCCGTTATTTTTTGGGAGTCCCGAGGGTGAGGTCAAGAGTGAAGAAGAATCATGCAAATGAGGCTCAAACTCGTATTTAGGAAAAACTACAAGGACTCCTGAGCCTAAAGTGTTTTAGAGACAACATGAATGCCATAATGAAACCAGGATCTACCTAGGGCATCCATGTTCCGGTAAGCTCTACCACCAAGTCGCGACACTTCTAAAGCAGAGATGATGGTTCTGTGTCACAACCTGATCGGATCGATCCTATGGAAAATGAAAAAGACAACGAGATACACAAATTAGGGTAGAAACCTAACCTATATGTTCAAGTTGAGCGTTGAATTTTTTTTTCCACAGACCGTCGAAAAATACTCGAAACTAAAAAAAAACTTTCCCAATACCCGATCAAATCCCTCCTATGCAACTTCTGAATCACTCTAAATAGTTTTTGGTATAAAGAAAATGATAAGGGAGGCCAAAAAAGTGATAAAAAGAGGCCAAAAAGTCTATAAATAGAAGCTGACAGCTCATTATCACCATTTCTGATTTGGAAATTGACTCTGGAGCCAAAAGGCCCCCTTCGATTAAAGTGGTGATTCCGGGAGCTACAGTGGACGGAACGAACTTCTGTCTGGACCAAGTAAGTATAAACTCCCTTATCTTGCATTTTATGTCTTTATTTATGTATTGGGTTTCATTTTTTAGGGGGGCATCGACCTTTAAAAGGTTGGCCTTAGGTCCACGTGGGCTGTCTCAGGACAGGCCATGTGTACATTCGGGCAGAGTAAACTCTGCATGCGTGTACACACGATTGTCGCCATTACAACACGCATGGGCCCCTTTATTGAATGCAAAAGACTTCAAAATCAAGGGTTAACCCTCATGAACCTTTTTGTTTTGCAGTATGTATGTCCATTGGAGAGAACGAGAGCATGAAGAGGTAAATGAGTTGGTCGGGGAAGACCCCAATGCTGTGGCTACTTTGATGTAGTGTGGGCTACTCAAGTTTTTCTATGTCCTTTCATGCGGGCACAACCTAAGCTACTGAATGCCTTGGTTGACTACTGGCATCCAGATGCAGAGGCATTCATGTTAGAGGGGCAGTCACTGGTGCCGACGGTCGAGGACATTTACTTTTTGACTGGCTTCTCCAGGAGAGGGGAACCAGTTAATTTCTAGACTTTTCCTGCGGGGCCGCATAACATAGCAGAATTGATAGGCCTATACTATGTAGCTGATATGGATTGTGTGAGCACACAGGTGCCTATAAGAAAGATCACTAACCTATCACTGCAGGCGATAGTATTGCTTATTGGGTGAATTACTGGTTCTACGACTCTACATCAAGCATCCCGCGCACAGATGAACTGTGCTATCCAGTGCTTGAATGCACAATTTTTTGATTGGAGTACCACTTTGCTTGAGTGCATGAAGAGGCAATTGACAGATTTTTGTTTGCGGACACATAGGAACTTCGGGTTTAGGACCATTCAGTGTTCGTTCTTTTTTGAGAGAGTTCCAAGTTTTAGTCCTCGAGTAGTGGTACGAGGACACCAGGCCTCTCTTCCTGCTGTGTGTATATGGGAAGTACTACTTCCGCGACAGGGTGGTGGAAGGAACAATGAGTCCTTCGTTGATGACTTTTTTGCATGGCTTTCACGACAGATCCTTGTTATACAGGACTACCCCTATGCTGGGATTGATTTTTTGAGAGACCCAGAGATACCAGTACCTCCTGGTGAGGCACGAGGGGAGATGGGTAAGTCTCCACCTTTGTATTTTTTTTGTTGTATATGTAATTTTTATGTTGTTTTGTTATATATATCATTTTTTTATTATGCCATAGTTTTTGACGGATATGTGTTCATTGTGTGCAGATGTGGGACCAGTACGACCCGCTAACTATGCGAGGAATAGGCGTCGTCCTCGGCTAGGGGCCACACCTGCCACCGTCGGGGGACCAATAGTAGCAGGATATCTTCCAGCTGGGGAGGATGAGAGGGTATTGATATGGGTTGGGCGTAACTTCACTGTGCTCACTCGCACGGTCCCGATGGCAGAGATTGAGGACCTGCCACCATCTATGCAGCCTCATGTAGTGGGGGCACCATGGACGTGAGTCTGGTTGTTTTGGCACTTAGCCAATGCTGTGGACCAGTATAATAAGGCCCATAGGCCCTGACTTTAGCTAGACATTTTGACGTCCCACGAGCACTACTTGTATATATTTTTTGAGGGCATAAGCCCTGTGACTCGTTATCGATCCTATTTTTGAGGCGCTTGCATCCATCCATGTAGTTTGGTTACTTTATGATATTATATATGTTTTTTTGGTCTTTGTGTCTTATGGATCATGTGTGCAAAAATGTATTTACATGCTTATGTCAATGTTCTTTCATATGTGTGCAAGATGCCAATCTAAAATTTGATTAGCTAGAGTAGCTGTAACTTGATTTAACCTCCTAGGAACATGAAAATATGTAATATAATCAAAGTTTCGTTCTAAGAGATGTACCCTAAGGAATCATCGGTGTAAAGTTGGATCATGAACCTGGTACACTGTTTAACTGAGACACAACCAGTTGAGCGTCGATATAAACTCAGAGATGAGAGATACCCAATGACAAAGCATCACGAAGCAACTCAATAATTGCACTATACTCGACAACATTATTTGTGGTGTCACCTAAGCATATCCCTCCAGAAGATAATAACTGGCCTTGATGTGTAAATATTGCCCAAGCTGCGTAGGCAAGTCTCTGAGTGTGCCGACTAGCACCCTCTGCATACCCAACGAACACTTTGGAATCACTTGACATCTGCCACAGTGACGAAAGATAGTATCAATGACATGTCCATAATACTAAAAGAAACCAAAAAAGTAACAGTACAAAGACTATACATATGTTACAAAAAGTTACCCACAGTGACCTGCCTATGAGTAATACTTCTTGAGGTAGAGACCATTTCTAGGCTCCACCAAAGCATTCCCTTCAAAATCAACCAGACGATAAGCACCCTTTTTTAAAACCTATTTTATGATGAAAGGTCCGAACCACATGGGTTTGAATTTTCCTGCCCCTAGGGGTCCTTATCTTGGTTGTAGACCAGGACAAGGTCACCTTTAGAGAAAATCAGAGGATGAACGAACCTATCATACTGACACTTGACCTTATGTTTGTGAGCCTTGTTGGCTAGGGCCACATCATGATGCTGCTTATTGAGCTGCTCAAGGTATACTAACCATTCTTCAAGTTGAGAAGTGTTTGGCAATAATTGTACTGCCAAATTTAGAGATGGGATCTGACATTCTATGGGAAAGACTGCCTCCAGTCCGTAAACGAGTTGAAAAGGTGAGAGACTGGTTGTAGTCTTAACCGATGTTCGGTAAGCCCATAATGCCGAGTATAACATCAAATGCAAATTTGACTTGGCTAAGTTGATAGTTCGATGTAGGATAGTCTTAAGAGTTTTGTTTACAACTTCCACCTGCCCATTTGCTTGGGGGTAGTAGGGTGATGAATGTTCTTGTCGTAACCCAAGCTTTGATGTTAATTCGGTCATCATATGGTTCTGAAAGTGACTGCCATGGTCAATGACAATCTCCCTCGGGATGCCGAACCTTACTGTTATCTGATTGAATAAAAAGAGAGCCGCAGTCTCTCCATCATCTTTAAACGTGGGTATAGCTTCGACCCACTTTGTGAAGTAGTCTATAGCTACGATGATATAGCGGTGCCCCCTTGCTGAAGGAGGGTTGCAAGTAGTGTAATCAATCCCCCACTTGGTGAAGGGACCAACTGTGATGACAGGAAGCATGGGAGCGGGATGTGCCCTCATCTTCCAAGAGAATACTTGGCACGGATGGCACTTCTTGATCGATTTGATACAATATTTGATAAGTGTCGGCCATAAGTAACTTGCTCATAGAATCTTTTGGGTTGTTGCCAACCCAGAAAAATGACCGCCACAAGCTTCAGTATGGCAATTGTTAAGCACGATAATTGCTTCCTCATGAGTGAGACATCGACGTAGGATGTAATCTACACCTCTCTGATACAACGTATCATCGATTATGAGATATTTCTTAGCCTGATGGCGTATGCATCAATGCTCATCGCGAGAAGCAGTGGTGGGGCACTTCAATGTCTGGAGATAGATAAATATATCTCCATACCAGGGATCTGAAAATGTGATAAAAAACATATCTCCCCATATAGGCGATTCTTCAGGCACAACGTCACCTGACTCAACCGGAAGTTCCAAAATAAGTTCTGTGAAGACCAGTGACTTTTTGGACTTTCTTGAAACAAAGTCTAAGTCAAACTCTTGGAGGATGATGATCCATCTACTGATTTTTCCGCCTATTACCCGTCGTGTCAACATGTACTGGAATGGATTCACGACAACAATGATGGTGGTCTTGCGAAACAGAACATAATGACGGAACCATTGAATAGCATGAATTGCTTCCAACACAAGTTTTTCGATGTGAGAATAATTAAGTTCCGGTCGTACGAGGCCTTAGCTCAAGTAATAGATCACATATTTTAAGAACAAGTCATCTTCCTGAACTAAAACCATGCCAATGGTTGACTCTGCTGCAGCCAGATATAATAAGAAATCTTTGTTATAGTTCGGTGGCCGGAGCAGATGGACAGTTGTGAGGGCATGTTTCAATGTGTCGAAAGAACGTTGAGCCACATCGTCCTAGTAAAAGGGAACGTATTTCTTTAGTAAGCGCATAAAGCCCTTGGTGATTTTGGCATAGTTGGCAATGAAGCGTCGTAAAAAGTTCGCCTTGCCTTGTAAACTCTGAAGTTGAAGGATTGTGTGTGGGGGGCGCAACTGAATTATTGCCTCAACCTTGAGAGGATCAACCACGATCCCTGTTGTTGACACTATGAAACCTAACAATTGTCCTGATGTTACGCAGAAGCTACACTTGCTTGGATTCAGGCGAATCTGAAAGTAGAGACAACGTTCAAAGATAAGTCGGAGGTGTGTGGGATGATTCGTTCTCTTGCGAGATCACGATGCTAAATCATCGAGATATGCCTCGACTATATGCTTGAGGTCATGGAAAGCAAAAGACATGGCCTGCTGAAATGTGGCTCCAACATTTTTGAGACCAAAAGGCATTTTACGATATGAGAATGTACCCCATGGGAAGATGAATGCCATTTTGTGTTGGTCTTTGGGTTTGATTTGGATTTGATTTTACCCTGAAAAACCGTCCATGAAAGAAAAGGCTTTGCAACCTGCCCATTCATCAATGATCTGATCGATGAAAGGTGTTGGAAAATTATCTTTGGGACATGCCTTGTTAAAATCACGGAAGTCGGTACATACACAAATCGTGCCTTGTTTTTTATTGACCGGTACGGGGTTGGACACCCATTGGGTCAAATGGATAGGATAAATAAACCCGGCTTTTAGAAATTTCTCAACCTCAACCTTAATGGCTGCTGCTTTCTTAGGATTAACTGGACGAAGCTTCTGCCGAACCGACTTGGCATCAGGATACATTATAATTTCATGTTCAACTATTCTTAGATCGATGCCTGGAATTTCCTCATAAGACTAGGCAAAAACGTCACGGAATTATTTGAAAAGATCTGTGTAGATTTGAATCTCTTCGGGGGAAAAATCATCTCCAATGAAGACATTCTCCACAACGTCAGGGTTTCGGGAGATATTGATCGGAAAGGTTTCAGCGATAGTTTCCATATTACCCTCAGTATAAACCTCATGTGTAGCTAAGGGATTAATAGGACAAGACCGATCTCCTGTCATGGTCATGATGAATTCTCCCACTTCAATTGGGCTTAACTCTGGGAGGAAGTATGATCTGTGATTAAGATCTTCCTAGGGTTTATCTGGACTAGTCATTGCTTCATCAGAGGACAAGAATAAGTCCAATGAATCTTGTGCAGCAGTTGGATCAGTGTGGGATGAAGTTTGCTGGACTAAAGAGTACGCTACTTCAGCTGCGGATAAGGGAATGGACATGCCCAGGTTTCCTGTACCATCCATTGTGGTTGATGGGGAAGGAAGTGTCCACGGATCGTCGAAGTAAGTCATGCGGAACGACGAAACTTGAAAAATCTCAACCTTATGGTGATTGGATATAAACTTGATATCGCCTTGAGGGGGTGGGTAATCGAAGGTACCCATAAAAGATGGGCACAAACCAATCCCTACGTTGATGACACTTGGTTGAGGATTATCAATCATCGGAACCGTGGATGCCCCCAAAGCAGGGTCAAGTCTGGAAAAGGACAATTGACCGATGGTCACTATCCGACCCTCGTGTGGAAACAATAAGACCCAGAAAACTATAGCAACCACCGCTTGCATGGCATAAGTCCATCTCGTTCCTAACAAGAGGTTATAGTCAAGGGGAGCATCAACTACCTCTACTTCGACACACACGGTCTTCCCTCCTAACTGCATGGGGAAAGAAGGAACGATACCATGTGGTCAGAACGAACGACCGTTGAAAGCGGTGAGGAGAGTAGGTGACAGAGACAAAATGGGCTGGCCAACGACCTTCCAACATGCCAACGACATAACGCATGTCGAGGCGTCCTCATCAACCACCATGTGAAAGAGATTCCGAGTAAAAGTTTTCGTGGGATAAGCCACTACTATCTGAAACGCTACATGGTAAGGTAGATGAGGTTTTAAGTCGGTTGTATCCAGCATGATTGTACCCAGATTACAAGTCTTGGTAGATCCTAACGCGGTTAACAAGGCTTTCCTCTGGGAAGGGAAACTTTGGAGGACCTCCAAAGTGGACAACGTGCAAGGGTTTGTGATAAATATTCCACCACAGAGTAGTTCTGGGTGGCCCTTGTGTTTGGGTTATGAGAAGATTTTTTAAATGCACCTTTGGGAATGCGTGTCATTGTTTCCCCCAACGTCTTCTCAATCTGTAGAGGAAGAGATGGGAGTTCAACTTCTTTACCCTTCTCAGAAGTACTTGGTTTGCTATAGTCATGCGCTCTAGTCGATATAAAAGCATCACCCCTCACCATATATATGTTCGCGGATGCGGGGTTGTTCACAAGCGAAGAGGGGTCTTGGCTGCCCCCTTCTGTGCTTGCAAAGGCTTGGGTTAGATTTTTCTCATGTTGAAATGGATTGGTCAACACAACCTGCTATTGCTGCGTTACAAACTTTTGGGCCTCTGCAAGTCGAGGACAGAGATGTGTTGGGTGGTCTTCTGTGCACAAGTTGCATGGATACCTCGCCTTCCGTTTTTCAGTGTTGTCCCCGCCAACATTATTGGTAGGTTTTTTATCCCCCTTACCCTTCTTTCATTGTTTTTTCTTTCCTTCAGGCTGCTGGGTGGCCTTTGGGTTAGTTGATTGCACTGTGTGTACCTTCGACGTTTGGGTAGGGGGAGTGTTGTTCCAGAGTTTGTGTTTTAAGGCTATAAAACACACCGTCTAGGCATCCATAAGAAAAATAAGTCTTTGAAATATGAAACAAAGAAAATCAAATCAGAGTTGATTTCTCAACCTTCTCTGTCTTTCTTCCCTTTGATCTTGGATAGTTATGTCACGTTCTATTGCCTCCCACGACCTTTCTAACTCGGTTCGGTTTCTTGCAGTCTGTAATATAGTGTTAAACAAATTCAATGCAATGCTAGTTTTGTCTTGCAAACCGGGTTCTACGTTTGGTTGTCTTCCGTTTGGTACTGTCATGGGTATTTGATTTTTTATATTTTTTATTAAAGAGTTTTTGATAAGTTTGTTACTTCAGGCATTCGGATCAAGAAATAAATTAACGACTTTAAAACTTGGAACAGAAAATAATAACACAAGTAAGGCCGTTTTCTGGTTCAGTGATAATTTACGAAATTATAAACAGCATAACATCATACAGAGAAAAATAAGAATTTAATCTAAAAGAACCTTATATTTCCACTGCAATAAAGAAGGGTAACAAGGGTTTTCTAACAAAGAAGAATATTAAGGAACAGAAGGCTACAGGTCTTAAAATTATTAAAATAATTTCAGAGGAAAGGCTGTAACGACTTCAACATCCAAACCAATCTAACACTATAAACAATAATTGCATACAGTCTCGAATTGATTCATTTGCTAGAAATAAACATGAAGAAGAAAAATTAACGAAAGATACAAGAGAGGGATAGAAACATAGTCACTGAATGGCAGAATTCAGAATCTTCTTATGATTTATATTCTGGTAAAGCTTCAAAGCTGATAGTATCAAAATGTTCCAAAATTTCCGAAGCCTCTTCTAAGCCTCATGAAATTGTATATATACATTT